>SNVD02003784.1:0-187203 GCA_013180625.2 Boswellia sacra
GAATGACCTGCTAATCTCTCCAGCATTTGATCAATGAATGGCAAAGTAAAGTGATTCTTGCGAGTTGCAGAATTGAGCTTTCGATAATCAATACAAACTCGCCACCCGGTTTGGATACGAGTGGGAACTAGCTCATTATTGTCATTCTTAACCACTGTAACACCAGATTTCTTCGGAACAACTTGGACTGGACTCACCCACTTGCTGTCTGAAATTGGATAAATCACACCCACATCTAACAATTTTAGGATTTCTTTCTTGACAACTTCCATCATTGGAGGATTCAACCTCCGCTGTGCTTCTCGAGTGGGCTTGCATCCTTCTTCTAATAAGATACGGTGCATGCATATGGCTGGGCTAATACCTTTGATATCAGCAATTGTCCACCCAATGGCTGTTTTGTGATCTCGAAGCACTCGGATGAGTTTCTCTTCTTGTAATGGTGCAAGGCCCTTTGCTATTATGACTGGCAAAATATCTTTCTCACCCAAGAATACATGCTTCAAATGATCTAGAAGAGGCTTAAGCTCCAAGGCAGGTGCTTTCATCACAGAAGGAAGAAGTTTCTCATTAATAAAGGCAATTCAATGTACGAAACATCATACCTGTTTGTGGTGATAGCTATAGTCTCATCCAAGCTTGCCACAGCTTCCTCCACTTCTTTAGACACTTGTATCAACTTTCTTGATTCTCTGGAATTTTCTACCCCTATGTGCTCACTAATGGCTACTTCCAATGCATCCTTGCGAGTTAACTCAAAAAGTTGTTGTGCCAAAGAATCGATAACATCCACTGCAAAAACAGAATGCAAGTCACTATGGTACCTCATTGCCTCAAAAATATTGAAACGAATCACCTCGCCATCAAATTCCATGGTAAGAGTGCCATCATGAACATCAATCTTAGTTCGGGCAGTTTTCAAGAATGGTCTCCCCAAAAGAATCAGTGTTGGATTGGGAGATGTCTCATCCTGCATTTCAAGAACATAAAAGTCTGCTGGAAATACCAATTGATTCACCTGCACAAGCACATCTTCCACAACTCCCTTGGGATATGCATTAGAACGATCAGCAAGTTGAATGATAATACCAGTTTCCGCAAGGGGTCCAAGATTCAAGGAAGCATAAATAGAATATGGCATGACATTAATTGATGCTCCTAAATCTAACATTGCTCTTTCAAACTTGGTATTACCAATGGTGCATGGAATGGTGAACGTACCTGGATCTTTGCATTTTGGGGGAATTTTTCTTTGCAATACAGCTTAAACATTTTCCCCCACACTTACCTTCTCATTTCCTTTCAACTTTCTCTTGTTGGTGCATAACTCCTTGAGAAATTTTGCATAACGAGGTACTTGCTTAATAGCATCCAGAAGTGTTATATTTTACCTCGATCTTGCAACAGTTTCAGGATTTCCTGCTCTGTTCCGCCTTTTTGTTTTGCAAATCTACTAGGAAAAGGTGGAGGAGTAACATATGAAGGAATATGGGTTTTAGGATTTACCTTAGAAGATATTTTTATTCATGTGGGAGTGGTATCGTCCCCTTCATCAGCTTGTGATTTCTTGTGGAATCCTCTAATTGCTTCCCACTTCTCAAAGTTACAGCACTAGCATTCTCTCTTGGATTGATCACCGCTGAGAAGGTAATTTTCCTGAGCTTTGACTCTCAAATTTGCTCATGTTAGTGGCCAATTGTCCCATTTGATTTTCCAGGTTTTGGATACTTGCCTAGTTTCCTGCTGAAATTGCATTGTGTTAGTGGCAAGTGCTTTAACAATATCCTGGAGAGACATACTGAATTTTGTGGAGCTGGTTTGTGGTGCTGGTTTTGTGGTTGTGCTTTGAAAATGGTTCTGCACCTTGTTGATTGAAACTTGGTGGTCGATTTGGATGGCTTTGGGGAAATTGGTTGATGATTCCCATATCTAAATTAGGATGAGCTCTCCTCCAGCATTGTAGTATTGCGAGAAATGGTCATACCTTTGCCTTGTTTGTCCTGAAATCCACGCATGCATTGCTTGTTCTGTATCTCCTTCTTGCAAAGTTGGACACATGTCGGTTGGATATTCCTGCAGAACTACTCCACATGTATAAGATTGCTGCATATGTTCTCCAGCCATTTTTTTTACAAGAGAGGTAAGTTCACAAAGTTGTTGTTCAATGTTTGAAGTACTTAACTCATTTACTCTTTTTGGTAGTTGTGGCTCAAATTGACTGCTGAATTGTTGGGAGTTCTCTGCCATGTCACTAATCAAACGTCTTGCAACGTTCGGTGTTTTATTAACTAGTGCTCCACCACTAGCAGCATCAATGATACTCCTTTCCATTGGTAAGAGACCCTCGTAGAAATATTGAATTAGGAGTCCATCACTAATTTGGTGGTTTGGACAGCTAGCACATAACCTTTTAAATCTCTCCCAATATTCATTAAGTGATTCTCCATTGTGTTGTCGAATGCCACTAATATCTTTTCTAATATTTGTAACTTTTGAGGCTGGAAAGTATTTCTCCAAAAAGAGTTTACTCATCTCATTCCAAGTGGTAATTGTACCTGGTGGTAGATATTATAGCCAATCTTTTGCCGAATCTGCTAATGAGAATGGGAAGGCTCTCAATTTAATTTGCTCTTCAGAAACGCCGGTTGGCTTCATACTTGAGCATACCACATGAAATTCTTTGAGGTGTTTGTTCGGATCCTCTTCTGCAAAACCATGAAATGTAGGCAAGAGATGAATCAGTCCAGATTTAAGTTCAAAATCTATCTCAAAATTGGTGCTTATGCATAGCGGTTGTTGATCAATAATTTGAGCCGCTAACTCCTTAAGAGTCTGATCGTTTTCCATCGCCATTGCTTCCGATTCAGATTTGATTGAACTGCAAGAAGATGGGAGGGAAGTGTGTCGTGCAAGTTCAAATTCTGGAGGTGGAGTTGAAATTGACCGATTTAGCCTTAAATTCGAGGATTGAAGAAACTCCTTAATTCTCTTAAGTCGTTGATCCTCTTCTCCCTCAGACATAAAAGCCTAAACACAAACAATCAGGAAATAACAATCAAGAATCAGTAGTAAAAACAGAATAACAAATTGATTAGAAAATCAATTCCCGGCAACGGCGCAAAAACTTGATGCGTTCGTAACTAGCAAGTATACTAGTCGCACAAGTAATAAAGTGATAAGTAAGATATCGTTCCCACGAGGATTGATTCTAATTGAATTTGTTATTCAAAAGCAACAACAGAATAAATGGGGGGTTTTGTTGATGGATTAATTAAATGAAATATTAATTTAAATGCACAATAACACAATGCAAATTTAAACAGATTGAAAAATCAATGAGAGAAACCTGGTTAAAAGATCATTCTCTACCACAAGATATGGATTTACGAATTAATTGTAGAATTGTCATCCAATTACACCATTGAAATTATCAACCGTAGATAACAACAAGCTCTGTTATCCAAATCTTTCCTTACTTTGTTGTTAAATAAAACAAGCTCTTTATTTAATCTCTATCCATTAAACAACCTAGAACAAGCTCTCTGAGTTTTAATTCAATGGATGCATTATGATAAGAAAGATAGGTTGATCTAAGCAATAAACACACAAGCTCGGATTATTTAACTTAGGTTGTATTCTCCAATTGCAATCTCTGATCACAATTTTTCTACTAAGGATTAGAAATTCAAGACAATTACGGATCAAGATTTCTAGTCTAGCAATAGACAATATCCAGATTATATTCAGGTGGCCACCCAAATACAATCCAGCAAGCAATCATAAGCATTAGACATGGGAAAATACAAGCAACTTCAATTAGAGAATTGGATAACAACTTCTTGCACAATCAACTTACAAAAACCATATCAGGGGCTTTGAAATCACCTTCAACCAATTCAGATTCAGTTACACATGTTTAAGAACGTGGTAAATACAATACAACATGGAGACTTCCAGAAAATGAAAGGGAAGGGAAAAAATTAGCAAATTTGATGTAATTCTCTTTGGATTGTAGTTCTTCCTCTTTCCAAGCTTCCTTTCTCCTTCAAGAACTCCAAGAGATGAAAGAATTCCAGAGCTGTAGCCTCTACCACGTTTTCCCCTCTTCAAGTTATGAAAATAAAACCCTAAAATGTGTTTAAATACTCTGCTACAGTGACTTGCTATAGTGCCCCCGTATTATACATGCTACAGTGACTTGTGGAATTATATTTCTATACATCTCACACTGTTTTGATTAGAACTTTTGGTACACTGAATGGATTTATAAACCGTAAATTTCTCCAGAAAATAGACTTCGAGAGCTTTCAAACGGTATATAATATGTCATCGGGTTCATTGTATATCAATACAATTAAATCCGAGAAGATGGTTGACTAGCAGAGGTGAAAATGAAGGGTTTTACTCCATTTTTGTGCAAGTTTCTCCAAAACTCCTACAAACATCAAAACCACACAAAACCATAAAAGTACCAAGGAATATAGCAAAGAAACATGGACAAATTGATATGAAAGTAATACATAAATAGACACCTATCAGCAAGGAAGAGGAAACTCCCAAGTTAGAATTGAAACCCTTACCTGAAGGACTGAAATATGCATATCTTGGGGAGAATCAGACATATCCGGTGGTAATTTCTTCATCCCTCACAAGCGAGGAACAAGGTAAGTTGATACACGTACTTAAAAGGCATAAAAATGCAATCGGATGGACTTTAAAAGATTTGAAAGGCATTAACCCTTTGATTTGTATACATAGAATACATTTAGAAGAAAATGCCAAAACATCCCAACAACCTCAAAGGAGATTAAATCCCCACATGAAAGAGGTGATTAGGGCTGAAGTTCTCAAACTACTTGATGTGGGAATTATCTACCCTATTGCTGATAGTAAGTGGGTAAGCCCTACACAAGTAGTACCTAAGAAATCTGGCATTACAGTAGTCAAAAATGAAAAGGGTGAATCATTGCCAACTCGAGTCTCATCTAGTTGGAGGATGTGTATTGATTATAGAAAATTAAATGCTGTCACCAGAAAAGACCATTTTCCCTTACCATTCCTTAACCAAATTCTAGAAAGAGTAGCAGATCACCCCTACTACTGCTTTCTTGATGGATACTCAGGCTATTATCAAATTCTCATTGCACTTGAAGACCAAGAAAAGATCACATTCACCTGCCCCTTCGGCACTTTTGCATTTAGGAGAATGCCTTTTGGACTCTGTAATGCTCGAACTACTTTTCAAAGATGCATGCTAAGCATTTTTAGTGACATGGTCGAGCATTGTTTAGAAGTTTTCAAGGATGATTTAACTGTCTTTGGAAACTCTTTTGATAATTGTCTTGAAAACTTAGAAAAAGTCCTAAAAAGGTGTGAAGAAAAAGGTGTTATTTTGAATTGGCAAAAATTTCATTATATGGTCACTTTGGAAATTGTCTTAGGTCATGTAGTGTCTTCTAAAGGAATTGAAGTGGACAAAGCAAAAGTGGAATTAATTTCACATTTGCCTCCACCAAAAACAGTTAAAGAGGTCTGTTCATTCTTAGAGCATGCTGGATTTTATAGAAGGTTCATAAGAAATTTTAGTGCTATATCTAAACCTCTTTGTAACCTCTTACTAAAAGGCATTTCTTTTGAATGGACTCAAGAATGTCAATATGCCTTTGATAAGTTAATTGGACTTTTAACAACTGCTCCAATTATGCAATCTCCTAATTGGTCCTTCCCTTTTGAATTGATGTGTGATGCAAGTGACTATGCCGTTGGTGCTGTCTTAGGACAAAGAAAAGAAGGTAAGCCTTACGTGATATACTATGCAAGTAGGACTTTAAATGATGCACAAATGAATTACACAACAACTGAAAAAGAACTACTTGCAGTAGTATTTGCATTGGATAAATTTCGATCTTATTTAATTGGTTCTCCCACGATTGTTTACACTGACCATGCAGCTGTGAGATATTTAATGTCTAAACAGGATGCAAAACCTAGATTGATACGGTGGATCCTATTGCTCCAAGAATTCAACATCACAATAAATGATAAAAAAGGAGCTGAAAATGTCGTTGCAGATCATCTTTCAAGATTAATGACAGAGACATTAATTGAAACTTCACCTATCAATGACTCTTTTCTTGATGAATTTTTTTCTTTGTTACTACAGTACCTTGGTTTGCTAACATTGTAAATTTTCTTGCAACAGGAAAAATGCCACCTCATTGGAATGCTCAAGACAAAAGGAAGTTTTTAACCGAGGTGAAAAATTTTTATTGGGATGACCCAAATCTGTTCAAATATTGTCCGAACCAAATAATTAGAAGATGCATACCTGACAATGAGGTAAGTAGTGTTATTAATTTTTGTCATTCTGAAGCATGTGGAGGACATTTTTCATCTAGAAAAATAGCTGCTAAAATCTTATAATGTGGATTTTATTGGCCCACCTTATTTAAAGATGTACATGCATTTTGCAAAACGTGTGAAAATTGTCAAAATTGGGATCCATTTCAAAAAGAAACATGATGCCTTTGAATCTCATTCTTGTGGTGGAAATTTTTGACTGTTGGGGTATTGATTTTATGGGACCCTTTCCACCATCATTTGGTTTTGTATACATCCTTGTTGCAGTAGACTATGTTTCAAAATGGGTCAAGGCAATTCCATGTCGAAATAATGATCACAAAACAGTTGTCAAATTCTTGAAAGAGAATATCTTGAGTAGATTTGAAATTCCTCGGGCCATTATTAGTGATGGGGTTACACATTTTTGTAACAAACCATTTGAAACTTTAATGAAGAAATATGGAATAACCCATAAAATTTCTACACCTTATCACCCGCAAACAAGTGGACAAGTTGAACTAGCTAATAGAAAGATAAAACAGATCTTAGAAAAAATGGTTAACCCAAATCGTAAAGATTGGTCTTTAAGACTTAATGATGCACTTTGGGCTTACCGAACTCCTTTCAAAACATCATTGGGAATGTCTCCTTATAGATTAGTTTATGGAAAACTTTGTCACTTGCCTATGAAAATTGAGCATAAAGCTTATTAGGCCATTAAAACATTTAACACAAATTTGAATGATACTTGCAAGTTACGGAAACTCCAACTAAGTGAACTTGAAGAAATCAGGAATGAGGCTTATGAAAATTCTAAAATCTACAAATAAAAAATGAAGGTTTTTCATGATAAATTCATTGTTAGAAAATCTTTTGAATCTTCACGAAAAGTTCTTTTGTATGATTCAAGATTGCACTTGTTTCCTGGTAAACTTCGGTCTCGTTGGACTGGACCTTTCATTGTTAAAAGTGTTTTCACTCATGGAGCAATTGAAATTTAGAACCTAAAGAATGGTAATGTGTTTAAAGTTAATGGACAACGATTAAAACCATTCTTTGAAATTTTGACCAAAATGAAGAGTCCATTGCTTTAGTCGATCCTTTTTAAGGATTGATTTTTCCCGGTCAAGTGGCGGATACGGTACTCCGTGACTTTTAAAGTCGGTTTTTCAGTTCCCTAAAAACTGTTGCTCACCTTGCATTCATTTTCTTTTCTTCTCTCTCATTTTTTTTCACATGGATACCTTTTTTTTGGAAAAAGTTACTATTCACATAAAAGAAAAAGTGAATGTACAAGATACGAGGGGTATACCCTAAGAAGAGTACCTAATACTCATAATTCCAAACAAAAAATACTAATGCCCAAGAGCCCAAAACAAAACAACCTAAACAAGAGAGCCAAAGGCCCAATCAAATAGAAAAAAAGGCGCACAGGCCCAAACCAACCACAACTAAACCAATAGCAAAACAAAGTCTAAGAACAAAGTTAATTATGCAGACCCCATATGGCACGAAGCTGAGGAGTGATCGCATACTTGGCCTCCAAGGCTAGAAGCCGGGAACGAACCAAGTCAAAAATCTCATCAGTCACCTGACGACAGGTCCGACGTCGCTGTTGATACATACGATCATTCCTTTCATACCAAAGAGAATAAACCGTTGCAGAGAAGACCAAACGTGCAAGGATATGTCCAATATTCTTCCTTCCCTGGAGATGCAAAGAAGCCCATTGGAGCAAGGACGTCCAATAAAAGGATGGCCAAACAACGAGAGTCTTAGCTGAAATCTTCCCCCATTCACATGGATACCATTCTCTCAAAACTGCACAAACATTTTTCCCCTCTTCCTCAAAATGATTTGCTTAAAATTTACAAAGCTCGTGTAGAAAGACTAAGGATGTTGATATGTAAGGGTATTCCTGTTGATGTAAGATGGTTAATTGAAGCCAAGGTTTGATTTTCTTGTGAATTTTTAGATAATCTTGTTCCTCACACGCCAGGTTTTGGAAAAAGCTCTTACGCCAAAAAGCGAAGAGTGAAAAGGTTACAAGTTTGTCACAAATGTGCAAGATGGACTTGTAACCAGCGTTACTACTCCTTGGGATATTTGTCTAATAATCGAGAGGATAAACTACAATTCATCAAGAATGGATTGAGTAGGGAGTCTTTGGATGATATCCGAGTGACTCTTGAGACGCATTCTTGTGGACTTGTGCAACGTGAAATTTTTCAATTGTGGATACAATTTCGAGATGAGCAGGAATGCTATAGTCTTGAAAATCTGACTCAAAATGACCCTGTTTACCAGTTTATAAGAAAACTGGATGGGAAGCATATCCCCAACTTATAGAAGGTGTTTAAACCGTTTTTGGACGTAAAACCAGAGGAAGATGTAAGCCACAGTCACAACTACCTGTACATATGCATGTGTGCCATCATTTTTTAATTTTAATGCCTCATAACTGTCATTTTTGAATTTGTATCTTTTGTTTGACTTATGGTGTCTTATTTCATCATCTTTTTTTGAATTTTTATGCATTATTGTCAACCTTTTCAACAAACAACCGAGCTACCTATATAGATGTCATCATTAGCATACCTTTTTGCACTCCATAAATACCAAATCTCTTGTTCTCTTCTTCACACATAGTTAAAGAGTTGCATAGACATGGAGGGAACTTCAAAACGTCGAATCCAAAGAATATGTGTAGTCTGTGGATCTCGACCGAGTAAAAGTGAAGAGTTTGTCGAGGTAGCAAATTATCTTGGTAGGCTACTGGCTGAAAGAAAGATTCATGTGGTTTATGGGGGAGGTAACCTCGGGTTAATGGGTTGTGTGTCAACAGCTGCACTCGTAAGAGGTAGTGAAGTTTTAGGAGTTATTCCTAAAGCTTTGCCTGTAGAAAGCATCATTGAAAAAACGGTTGGGAAAGAGTTACAGGTCTCCTCTATGCATGAACGCATGACACATATGCTTATCAATTCAGAGGCCTTTATTGCTTTACCAGGTGGCTTTGGTACTCTTGAAGAAATTTTTCAAATTACCTTTTGGGCCCAACTGAATCTCCATCAAAAACCCATAGGTTTGTTGAATGTCAAAAATTTCTTTGATCCTTTAATAAGTTTTGTTGATGCAGGTGTGGAATAAAATTTTATCCCCCATTCGGCGAGACAGATCCTTGTTTCTGCCACTTCTGCTGGTGAGTTACTTGACAAATTACAAGCAGTTGAGTATGAACCTGACCCAGCTAGTACTCAAATTAATTGGTCAAGAGGGCAAAACAAAAAGTGCAAATTGGATCTGAATCTCCGTTTGTAATTTTTTTCTTGTCTTTTATTTTATTTTATTTTTAGCATTTTATTTTTTGAGTCTTTCAGGTCATCTCTCTTGAATAACAGAAGCTTCAGGTAATGTCTTCTATTCTTTATCTCTCTATATTTGAACATTGAGGACAATGTTTCATTTGGTTGGGGGGGAAGGATAGTAGACATAAGTGTGACTTGAATTTTCTTTTTCTTGCCAAAAAGAAAAAAAAAAAGCGAGTTAGTAATTAGATTCAGAGTGCGGTGTAAGGAGTTCAAATCCTCTTGAAACGCATTCTGGGTCAGGAATGGCAGAGTAGGGAGGGCCAGTTTGAACTCTTGAAACACACTCTAACCAATTTGTCATTTTATTTTTGCATTTTTGAAAACTTATTTTAACGAACTTGATATTATTAAGTTTTGATTTTTGAATTTTATAACAAGGAGGTCTTATTCATTTCACTTTGAATTATTCAAATCTATGAACTCTCACAACCTTATCATCTAATAAATTGTGTGCTTATGTACTCGTTAAGCAAGTATTCATAAGTCTTTCTTCACACACACACATACCTTGATGCATGATTGTGGGTGGCGAAATGAAATGTTGCAATATTTGAGTTCTTTTGTTTTGTTTAGGATAACAACAAAAGGAAGGGGAAAGTTAAACAAAAAGTGAAAAAAGAAAAAAAAAAGAGAGAGCAATTGTGGATAAGTTTGGTCTCGTAGCCTCCTTTATTCGAGCAATTAAGCCTGATGGGTGCCTCAACACCTAATACCCTAAGACCAACTGGTTTGGGAGCTATTGGCCCAAAGCTCGCTACATGGATTAAAGAGAAAGCTTAATAGGATTGAACATTGCACTATCCACAAGTTTCTAAGTAAAAATAAAGCATCGGCAACTCGAGTCGTTAAGCTCGTAGGGGTGTCTTAACACCTAATGCCCTAAAGCCAACTGGTCTAGGAGTCATTAGCCTAAGGCTCGCTACATGGGTTAAAGATGCATTCTTTCAGGAAAAAAAAAAGAAGAAAAAAATATATAAATAAAAATATTGAAGAATGAATGCCCCCTACTTAAGGTTGTTAGCCTCAACAAATATTAGAACCGATATGGCTTCTTTCTAATAAGCCCAATAGTCATGTGTCGACTGAGCACAAAAAGAAGGTTTGTTAATATCTTGACTGAACGGTACATGAGTCATTTAAAAAAAAATCGATTGAGAGTTTGTTTATTTGAATAAAATCAAGGAGAGTGCAATAATGACCACCTTGGATGTAAAATTCTATAAATCACTTCTAAATAATAACGCTTTAATTGCTAGGGACTAGCAATAAGCTAGTTGGGGGGTGTGATGAACACTTAAATATGTATGCTTAATAAGAGTTTAGTTCATCATATTGTATTAATAGTGTCATTAAATTTCTCAACTTAAGCATATTTGTAGTCATTGCATCTTTGGAATTAACTTTCTCTTAATTTTGGTTTTGTTACAGGTTTGGTAAAATAGGCATAACTTTCTATTTATAGATCAAATGTTGCAAATCTTGATGTTTTGGAAAGCTGATTATATTATCTACAAGATTATATTTCACAAGCATCATCAAATTCGGGCTCTTAGTGGACCAAAAATGGGCTTGAAGTGAACCCATCTGCAGTTTCGGCCCAGCCTGACCATGCCTCAGTATTTTGACCATATCTCTCAAGATACATATCCAAATCGTATGAATCAAGATGTTCTAGAAAGATGAGAGAAATATCTACGACTTTCATGAAGACATGTGATAAAAATTCTCAATAATTCAATGTCAAAATCAGTAGTCAAAGTCAGTTCACCTAATTACCCCAATTGTCAAAGTTGGTGCATCTAATATTTGACAACTATTCCTTTGTAATTTGACAAGTTTGCCCCTGAATGTATCTATAAATAGAGGTGCCTTGTGACCCATTAGGGCATCTTGGCCTTGGCTGGGATCTCTTGTTACTGTGATTTTCTTTCTTGTGTTTTAATGTTATTAATAAATCTTCTTTTTCTTGCAATTTGTTTTCTTTCTTTTATAATGTCTTCCTCTTGCTAAGGTGAAAGGGTAAAACCTTTGATATGAGACTAATGATTCTCTAACCCTTTGATATGTGCTTAATTATTATAATCTTGTGTTGTTTATATGATTTATATTTATTTCTCTAATCAATCTTGACACCACTCGTAAAGTGGAGGTCTTGATCTATTGTCAACAATCCTTGGTACATCAAATGCTTGGATCCTTTCTAGATGTCGTATAGTTCTTCCTTACCGACATGATTCTAGTTAGGAACCTTGATTTGTTGTAGACATATGATGATTGATACATTGGATGCTTGAACCTATTTACAAATAGTGGTACAAATATTGGTAACGAAATAAATATAATTCTTATAACAAAAAGGGCTATTTATCCTTATTCGATATATCAAAGGTGGATCCCCTAAACTTAGCTTTCATTATTATTGTATTGATTTCTCTTGTGTGATTTTCATTTATTGTTTACGAACTTGTTCTTTACTTATATTTGTTGATATTATCTTGTCATCTCTTTGAATCATCCATATCATATTTGCTTAGCTTATAATTTGTAGCGCTAAAATCCCCTTCCTCGTGGATCGACCCCAGTCTCATCGGGTTTATTACTTCAACACTCCTATACTTGGGAGACAATCCTTTTTCGGATGTGTCAAGCATCGTGGCATTGTGTGTCGGATTTCATTATGTCGTGCATTAAGTTTTGTCGAGTGTTGATGTCGAACGCGTATAGCATATCCATTTTTTAGGAAAACCAATAGTCGATGTACTGACATCGAGTTTCAGATTTTATAAGTGTTGTGCGTCGAGTTTTGTCGAGTGGTGATGTCAAACGCGTGCATCATCAATTTTTTTAAAATCTGACAGCCGACGTACCAGCATCGAGTTTCAAATTTTATAATAGTCGTGTGTCGAGTTTGTCAACTTCTGTCCAGCGTTTAGGTAGGTTTGCATTTTTTTCCATGTTTTGAAGAGTTTATTTTAATGTAAATATTTTTTGTGTTGTTATATAGGGACGACTTGGACATGGCAAACGGGCACGAGCTTACATTTAACTTGAAGATAGGCGAGCATTACCACAGTGTGATCATGAATTTGGTGAGTTGGGACTGTATTCAGTGGATTCATTCCACTTTGACCGAGCGACAACGAGAAATGTTTGGGAATACTTGTTTTAGCCAGTACTTAGAGATTCGAGAGCTGACATTTCCATCGTAGCTAGTTCATAACGTTTTGCTGCAGGAGGTGGAGATAATCGGCTATGATAAGGAGATGTGGTTCCTTATTCAAGGTGCGGTATATATCATTCAATAACAATTTTTTATTAGTTTCGTAATACTTCTATTGTTTGTACATTATAACATTCAGTAATTTTCTTTCCAGGGTGGCTTATCCATTTCTCTACACATAAGCTTGGACTCATAACTGGTTTGAAGTTCACTGCTAAATTGTCAGAAATTCTCAATGTCCAAAATTTGTGCCCATTGTTCGATACATACTTTGGGGGTCAAGACAGGGAGCTCAAGGAATTCTATCCGTTGCTTTAGAAAATAAATGTGCATGTTACTCCAAATGATGGTGTCATGAAGCTGGCGATATACTACATGTTAGGGCGACTTTTCATGGGTCAGGATCGACGTCGTTACGTTTCACGTCAGTTGCTAAATTTTGTGAATACGTTGGATATGTTTAATGACTATCCATGGTGTTCAGTGTCCTATGACTGGACAATTACAGGAATGAAGAAAGCATTGTGTGGGCAATTACAAAAATACAAGAAACAAAAGGCGATAAAAAAGGGAAAGGGAGAATAAATTCAGAGTTACAACTTACAGGGGTGCCCATATGCTATACAGGTAATTAAAGAATTTGCATTGACGTGAGTTGTATGCATTTAGATATAAAAATGAATGGGTTTATAAATGTTAGTTATTTTTGGTACAGATATGGTTGTACGAGGCTGTGCCGTACATTGGTGACACATACGGCCGTACTGAGGGTGAGTTCGTGCATAGGATTCCACGATTGTTGACATAGGAGACAGCGATAACACTATCCGAGGGCATGATACTATGGGACGTGATTAACAAGAGGAGGAGAGTTATTTTATTCGTATTCCATTTCATTTTTTTCAATTTCGCATATGTACATGTTATGTTTTGTACAGTATTTTAGGTAAAGTATTGTTTTCTTTTTGTAGGCCTGACCTTCAGTCATTTTGGAGTCGACTAAGGCAAAAAGTGCCATGGATTGGTACAGGAGACTCTCATAGGTCATTAGGATACGGCGTGGCATCCATGTGCAATGGGCTACATCTCATGACGCTCCGTTAGATAAGAGTGAGATTGTTGAGCCGCTTGAGGAGGAGGAGGAGGATGTCGATGCCCATGCCGATGCCGATTATGCTATTGGCGCTGATGCCGATGCCCAGGGAGAGCACAAGCATGTCATGGGGGTTTTGATTCCTCATATGACTGTTGATGCACAGATCGTGCGGAGCCCAGGTGCCAGTCCAACACGATCCTTGCCACATGTCTAGTTCTCACCTTCGTCTGGACATGGACCATCTCCCTCACATGTTGACACGAGTAGTCCACTACGTAGGACCAATTTTTCTCACCGTGTGCACACCACTGATGCATCGACACTGTGCGTATCATCCATATATTTCGACAGTGATTATGAGGTACAATATCACGTATCATCTATATTATTGAAATTGCCTTTAGTGTTGAATACTAATGTTGGCGTTGATATTGACATTGGCTTCTTCTCAATCCATCATTTTGCGTGAGTTAAGGGGGTTTAGGGAGGAGGTTAAGACCTTTAGGCTTATTACAATGTGATTTCGGAGCAAAATATTCAGATTTTGGCCCAGAACGAAGAGATGCAGAGAGAGGTTGCACTCTTTCATCAGGCCGTCATTTTACTAGGTGGGCATTTCAGATACGGAGATGAGGTATCAATAACATCCTCACTATGCACATTTGTATTACTCCTGGTTTTTAACATATGTCTCATGTGCAGGCTGAGAGTGAGACCGATGACAAGGAGGCAGGAGAGCTAGATCAGAATCAAAACGCTCCAAAAGCCAGCATTCAGGTCATTGACAAGCCGTAGAGTGGATTCGTCTCACTCTGGGGTTGACGGCTCTTCCAGGGGGAAACATAAGCGAAGCTTATTCATTAACCCTATTGTACGAAAGAGGTAGAAGATCCAACATGAGGAAAGGGATCAGGCTGAGGGCCAGACTATCATTGCACCAATAGTATAGCCTATTGTGCCTAATCTGTCATCGACAGTACAGCCTGTAGTGTCCAATCTACCGCCTCTTGTTGTCGATACACAGATGCCCTTATTTGTTCTTCTTATCATAGCATAATGTAATTATCCTCTCTTAAAGTTTATCATTCTTATGTTATTCAATTGTTGCAGGCAAAGGTGCAAGGATTATGGCATAGATAAACAGAAAAGTTGGATGATATCGTCTGGGCAAATGAGGCAGAGTTGATCATGTACATCGATGGCAACAGTTCGCTGGTCGGTCGTTCGTTCGTGGGGTGAACTAAACTGGTTAAACATCTATTTCTCATATGTCATTCACTTTGTGAGTCTAGTTAACAATAACATGTCAGTGTGAATTTCGTTCTGAAACCATTCTTTTATGTGCAGTTATATGTGCCCGTTAATGTTGAGGATCAGCACTGGGTGACGGCGCGTGTAGATTTGAACCGTCAGGTAATTGTAATTTACGATTTGTACATTGACACGACATCTATAGACATGTTGAGGGATAGTTACGGATGCCTAGCTGATATCATGCCCCAACTTATGACTCAAGGTGTGTTCGGTTCCCGTAACTATCCGAGTGATCCTTTGGCATAGAGCGGATCGAGGATCGTGATGCGATTTCATAGTAGGAAGTTGGTGGTGGGGCGTGTAGGGTATACATGTTAAAGTTCATCGAGTATTTGACTGGCAGTGTCTCATTCGCCAATATCAAGGCGTTCACAGAGGATACATTTCGGAGTAGGATAGCCCTCCATTGTTGGAGACATATGTTAGCCATGCCCTGTTTTGATACCACTGCAGCAGCGGAGGATACCGGGCACAAGATGGACGTCATTGACTTAGATCATATATATTAGGTTTTTTCTTTTCTTTTTTCATACACTTTGATGTACATATAACTGTTATCACATGATAGTTAATTTTTTATACGCCTTGTATAGTTAACAATTCTTTTTGACACTAATGTAACTAGTTACAATTGACAATGACACATTATAAAGTGATAAGATTCAATTCAATGCTGTTTTTTTGATATGATTAGCATAGTACGGCAATTAAAACAATACTACTAACTACTACTTATTGATATACATTTTAAAGTAACCAACAGATTCCAAATCATAAAGGTTCAAAGTACAACTTCAAAAAGTAAATTAAAACAATAACATACATCCAATCTAAAGTATAACATATCAAATATCTCGTTGTGCGCCTGCAGCAACATCTAGGCCTACTGGATTGCGGCATGTTTGCCGATTATGCCCTGATTCTTCACACCTACCACAACTGCACGAAGAGCTAGATTCACCCACTGGAGGGATTTGATTCTTTTTGGGCCGCCCGACAGGTCTCCTCATCAACGATGGCAGTACTACTATTCCACTAACTTTTTCTGGAACCGCCCAATCTTGGTTGTCACCGACTGGAACAATAGGCAAAAAATATGCATGGAGCATTCGTTCATTTGTGTACCACTGTGCACAGTAATCATGACACGTGAGAAGGCTCATATACGTGTAAACAACTAATGCATGTACACAAGGCAATTGATCAAGCTCAAACACCCTACACGTGCAAGTCTGGGCACGCATATCGACCACATTGACATGATCCATTCTGGTAACCTCATACATAGTAAGTGAGATGTCGCTAACTCTTATCCAATCACCCTCTTTTAAAAAATTCTCCATCAACTTGTCAGTCTAGGGAGTCAGATGTAATGGTGAGTTAGCAAATATTTCTCTTTGTTCATAGAACCATTTCTATGGAGTTGCACGATAGTAATCAACCAAAAGCGTAATCAGAAGGAAATGCACGTTTCTAAGACAATTGTTCATGTACTTGGCAATATTGGTTGTCATTATGTTATACCGTCTCCTAGGAAATTATGAATGTGCCCACTTCTCAACACCAACCTCTCGAAGATATGCTATAGCTTGAGGCATATACGATTCAATACAAGGAATAAGGTAGTTGAAATCACTGTGATGATATGTCCTTGCAGCTTTAGTGAGCATGGTTACCAGAGTCTTATCATTAAACTTCGCCTTCAAGTTTCCCTTAAGATGATGGGTGTAGAGGCCATGAAGTGCATTCAAAAAAACAGTTGAGAGAACTCTCTCTATACTAGCATGCAGGTCAGAAATGAACACTAAGTCTTGAACATTTCCAAGTACCTGATCGTGCAACTGTGTCAAGAACCAAGTCCAGGAATTATCATTTTTAGAATGACCAAAAACATCGTCCCCTTATATTTTCCCTTTAGTTGGGAGCCATCAAATGCAACAAATGGCCTAATACATGCTGCAAAGCCTGCAACAGAAGTCCCTAGACTCATGAAAAAATACTTATATTGACAATCAGCATCAGTTTCCAAAGGCGTTACTATTCCGGGATTAGCCATCTCGACCATGTAAATATATTGAGGGAGAATTGTGATTGATTCCTCATGAGATCCATGAAGTTCTTCCAAAGCTGCCTTTTTTGCTCTTCATGCCTTGTGGTACGAGATGATAACACCCAATGCCTCTTGAACATCGAACATAATGTCTCTGGGCCAATATATCCCGGATGCCTGAATGAATTTGCTCTTGATGTGTTTCCCAATAATAGCAGAAGACGCTTGTTTGTGATTAGGATGCAATCCAGCACCAGAACACGTGTGCTGATTGTTGAACTTCCTCACTTGAAAGAAATTGGAATCTGCTACCTTGGTTGCTCGAATTCACCATTTGTAATTTTTTGCATGACATATGGCCTCAAACCTGGTTATGTCAGACTTCTTCACCTTAAACTGAAAGTTGCATCGTAATACCAAATTTGATAACTTCTCGCGAAGCTTGGCTTTGTTATTAAAAATCTGACCAACCCCAACCTCAATTCCATCCACTATAAAAGACGTGGCATAGTCATCAACTGTTGAGGTCGAATGAGAGATGGGAGGCATCCACCTAAATGTGGTTGCCCAAAGATCATCACCTTCGCGACTTAAATTGGCATCATTTGCCACAAAATTGTCTCTCCGCTCAACTTCTTGTCCTTCAGATGTAAGAGGAGGGGTGGACTGAGCAGGAGTAAGAAGGGTCAATGGCACATCTTTGTTCAAATCACCAACAATCTCTGTGCGACCGTTGACATTATCATTTTCAACATCTAACTAGTTACTAAAACCGTCATTCAAGTTATAGCAACATTCAAAACCATTCTCATGATCATTGTTTTCATCATCATCGACATCATCGTCACAGTCACCATCATCATCACCATCACCATCACCATCACCATCATCATCAAATTCTTTAAAGCCATTAAGGTGGATCTAACCTCATTGGCAACAATTAGTTCAATCCAGCATCTCTTGAAACACCAATGGTTTGATTCTCTTCATGTCCGGTACATAACTCAAAGTCAGGTCCAAGCTCTTCATTAACTTGTGGTTGTACACAAACAGGAGTACACTCACTCAATCGGTTACTTCCACTTGCTGACCGAAAAATTGACGGATGATTGGAACTCCAACTCTTTCTTAAACCATCAGATTGTGAACTACTTCTTCTTTGCGTGTCCCTGTCTTTAACTATGACGATTTGTGGTGTATATCACTGCTGGTCCTCTAGACTATGTTGTATGTAAAATCATACATCATTGTCGGTCTGGATAGGGGTTGGTAATGGCAAGGGACCCTTGGAACAGAATTGCACCGCTAAACTTATGTTTTTCTTACTCAGATCCCAACTCATTTCTACCACTAAACATCCCACCAGCCCATTGTAACTGGTACACTTAGGAAGTATCAACGGCTTTGACCTCCCGCCCATGTACCTGTAACCATCATTATGTTGCATCTTCCAAGAACCATTGTACCAAGTCAAAATGCGCAAAGTTTCCATCCTGCATGTAGTAGACATGTCAATAAACATCCCCCAATATTCAAATCATGGAAAAAAAGCATAAAACTCAGAGAAACAAAAATCCTACCCAAACACTCGACGAGACTCGACAAAAATCGTCGAGCAACTCAACACAACATAGAGCACGACACATGATAGATAAAAATCGACACATGATATCGAGTATCGGCTTAATCCGACACAAGATAATAGTTTCATGATAGCAGTATATGGTTTCTGTCGAGCTATGTTAATTAACCTCATCCAACACTGTCTACCATGTGTCAGATACATTGCTCAACACTCGACAACAGCGAGAACCGTGTCGAGTCGTCATCTTCCTCAGATAGTTTCTATATTTTCACTGCAAATACAGGTTTCTTGGCCACCTTAGTACTAATAACACTTCACCAATGATAGGTACACTGTTTCCTAAGTTTGTAATATGATTTAAATGCAAGATGTGTGAACTAAAACAGAAATGTATGAACTAAACACAAAATGTATAAACTAAATCAACGAAAAATATGTTGAGCACGGATTTTTTACCTTTTCTAGCTCAAATCTTTAAGATTTATTGACACAAATGATCGAGGGAGTGAGATTTTGCAATAGTTTTAGCATAATCAAGAGGAATGCGAGTTGTGAGAGTAGTTAAACTACTGCAAATCAAAGCAAATATAAACATCATTTGAATTAATTAAATTGATATGGTTATTTAAGAAATTTCACAGCCAAATGGTTCATTGCATGCAAATTTTTCAGGAGTAGGTTATATTTGTAACATGATCCTTAATTTGAATCATTATTTGATTTTCCCTTGGGATTTTGACTATTCTCATTTGCTTTTATTGTTTCACTCTAAAAGGAATCAAATTTTAACGAGACAATGTCGCATAATATCCCTACTTTAGACTTTATTTATGATAGATCAAAATTTAATAAATAATATTAAAAACCTCTCCTACTTTTTAATTTTATCTTACTAATAAAAATCTTTTATATTTATGTCAATATGTTAAAATCAAAATAAAAATAGTAAAGGTTTTCTATATTTAGATAAATATGGTAAAACTAAAAGGATAGGATAGAGATTCGAAGTCAAGACTCTAAGTTCATCCCACTTACACTCAATCATCAGGCCAAACAAGTTGAATCAGTTTCATTAAGCAAAAATAAGCTTAGTCTAATACAAAATCTTCGTATAATAACCAAACAAGCTCGTCTAATTTCCCACCCCTCTTTCAATCATCACTGTTCATCATTCGTTAAACTCATTTCTTTCGTCGCATTCGCAACTCCATCCTCATCCATCTCCTTCTTCCTCCTCGCCTGATGCTAAAATTCGTTTGCTTTGACAATTCGGTATAAAAATATCCTTTTTCCTCCTCTATCCTAACTTTTCTCTACAACTAAACAAACAAATTTCTCTTTTTCTTTCGAAGCAACGAATTCAGCATAGATTTCCCCTTTCAATCATTTTTCTTCACTTCACCAATCCACTTCTTTTCTTCACTTTGGTAGGCCAAGGTGTAAGCCACATGGATTGAAACCGAAAAGGAGTTGGACCCAAAAGCCACGCTCCGGAAAGCAGTAAAGAGTAGTGGATTATGATCAGAAGCCACTTGCAGAAGAGCCATGCAATGAGATAACGGCCAAGAATCATTCCATAAAGAGTTACACATGGATCGATCCAAACAAATTTGGATATGGCCACTACTTCCCCATCCATGTTTGCCCGTATTCTCAGTAATCCAATAAAAAATATCAAATTTTTAGTTAAGAAACAAAAAGAAATCGTGGCATTGATTCAATTGAGTTGATGGGTTTCTTGGTTGGTTCCAAAAATCCCAGATGAATTCATTTGGCTGAGTTATTTTGGATTTTTTTAAAATGGTTCTTTGCAATCTATTTTCGTTGTGTTTGTTGTTGGTGATAAACGGAGGAAGAAAAGAGAAATCGTTGACAATAAGGGATGGGTTTGCAGTGGAGGTGACAAGAGATGAAATCAATGAAATTTCTTTTTTAGGGGTGGTGGTGTGTAGGGTTTTTTAAGGAGCGGTGGTGGTAGTTTAATTTATTTTCGGGGTGATTCAAATTTTTTTTGTTTTATTTTTAATTAAAATTATTTAATTTAAGAATTGTTTGACAGGCATTTAAGTTTTATTTAACGGAAGGAATATTTGTGATATATATTTTAAAATTTAAAGATTAAATTTATGAAAAAAATATAAGAGATATTTATTAATGAAATAAAGAATAAGGTAGGAAAGTTCCGTGACATCATTTCCAAATTTAATATGCTTGGTGGACTTCTTATATATCAATTGCTGGCCCTCTACAATTAGGTGAGAAAGCTTTACCTATTTTTTTGACTTCAATTTTTTTTTTTAAACTGGATGCAAATTAAGTTAATTAAAAAAAGTTGGATTGTGATTCCAATCTTGTTGAAAACCAGATGATTCACGGTAGAAGATTGAAACTCTTGACTGATAATTCAGTAGGCAATCAGATCTACAATCTTTATCATCAATGCTTATTCATTTGTTATTTGTATTAAATCAATTCCGTAAACAAGATTTTATATTTAATCCTCTCTATTTAAAAAGTTAGGGTTTAAAAAATTAAAAGAATAAAATGGTAGGATATATAAGGGTTGTTTTTAGGATTTTCAAGGATATATAGGGTTAAGGAAAGCTTTAACTTAGTGATGGGTGCATTAGAGACTATACGGAAGAGTTCTTTCGTTACAAATCACTCGTTTATACACATGCCTATGGTTTGGCTCGGATCACTCAACCCCTCGCTTTCCAAAAAGTAACATGACAACCCATATATTTTATTTCCTCTGTTCCAATATCTTTTGTGCTTAAATCCTTCTTCCCCTCTATCTTATTCAAGAAGTAACAAAAAATTAAAAAAAAAAAAACTAAAAAATATAAATTACCGAATTAAATGCATGATGTTCGCACTAATACTTTTTACCTAATTTCTTTAAAATCAAACTATAAGGTTACTTAAGCCAAACTATAGGAGTGCTTAAAATTTCCCGTGTAGGCATTACACGTGGCAACCACTGGAACTGCAGCTCGCCGCAAGAATGCAGTTGCAATGCAAATATTTCCAATTTAGCAGACTCAAAAGCTGAAAAGTACCAATGAAAAACTAATCCACAAGTACAATACCAATAGATACAATACCTTAAAACTAATAATATTTTAAACAAAAATTTACTATTTATTTCAATACATGAAAGAAATTTCACAATGTCACCCGCCTTCGTTTGCGAGGTATCCTTTCGCACATTTCTTTTATCAAATCATGCACAACAATCTTGTTATCTACAATAGATATAAGAGATCGCTGTTCAAGAACTTTTATCCCACCATCCACGGACTTGAAATTAAGACGTTTGAAGGCGCTCTTGACTTCGTCTACGTCCTCTCCAGCATAACGGCCTACAATTTTCTTAAATAGTTCTTGCTCTTCAGAAACTAGTTCTTCATAACCTATTCTTAAGACCTTGTAAATATCTAATGGTCTATAGTCAGACAGTTTTTGTAACACCCTTTCCCAATCTTTTTTTATTTTACAAAGTAGACAAGAACCCAAAACTTTTAGAGCCAATGGACCATAGTTGGCACATTCCACCATCTGTTTTGACCAAGCCCGATAATCATCCGTGCAATTGTTTTTTCCATAGACGCACCATTTAAAAAGCATAAGAGCTTCATCAAAACGCAATCTCTCAACCTTGTAGTCCACATCAACAGAACAACCATCAAGTACTGATTTATACCTTGCTACTATGATAATTAGACTTCCTCCATTGAAGAGACCCCTAAGTAAAAAATCTATCTGAGTTGAGTCAGTCACATCATCAAAAACAACAAGAACCTTTTTAGGAACTGTTTTGTCCCCCATTTTAGTCCCAAGTTCTCGTAGCAGGCGGGTTTGTCCTTTCCCCTTCAACCTTTTACCAACATTTTCTACAAAGTGAGAGACTTCAAAACGACTAGAGATTTTTTCAAATATGGCACGAGCCAAAGTAGTCTTGCCCATACCTGGATCCCCCCAAAGTCCTAAAGTGCAAGTCACTTCTGGCCGACCGCTTAACAGCTCCTCTAGTTTCTGTACTCTTAAATTTAAACCAAACCCATCCTTGTTATCACTGGTCGATATATCTTTCAGTCTCTTAATAACATCACTGACAATTTTCTCCACAAGTGCTCGTTCATTTCTGAAAAATATGGTAAAAAAATAGTAAGTTAATAAACTACAAGAGATGATAAATTATTTCTTGAGTTCAATGATATTACTTTTTGTTTGACAAACATGCTACTAATAACTGATCAAAGGAACAAGCACTTCATCCATGATGCATTCTTGAACATGGAAAATTTCTCCCTCGTTTAATGCACAAGTAGAGAAGGTGAAAGACAAATATTTCATTGGTCATCTCTCTCTCACTTCGATTAAAAATAACTGAAAAGACGAAACCCATATGAATTACCTTAGCTGAAACATAAGCAAAACTGTTTACTGACTGAAATTAGTCAATTAGTAATGAATTTCTATTGATGTGAAATGCAAATACTAATATATTGGTATTATCTAGTTATTGTTTAGTTATTTCACAAGAGGGCCTTTATGACACTAGAACAAGCTGCATAAAACCAAGAAGTATGGTTGGGTTAAGACCATGCGAGAAGGAAAAAGATGATTGAAAAATATAAAATATGAAGTTACTGTCAGGCCCTTAAGATAAAGTAATCATTGGAGTTGAATGGGTCTAGAAAACGAAGTTCAATTTTGATGGCTCAATAGAGAAAACCAAAACAAGGCTAGTCATACAATTTTGACCTCTTATTGCTCCTGTTTCTCCCACAAAGAAAAAAAAAGGCACATCAGTCAGTTTGAAGTGAAATCATATTTCCAACTGGAGATCTTGACAAAATATACAACATTTTCTGGTTCTAGGAAAAGAAAAAAGTTCTGAAACTAAAGAAAGCTTGTAGAGGCTAATCAAGCAGCCAAGAAGCCTGGTACAAGAGAATTGATAAAAATATCATGAATCAAGGATAAGGTAGCTTTCCCATTATGGGGTAATGAAGAAGGAGAACTTTTATAAAATCTGAAGAAACAGATAATCAAAGAGAAGTCTAAAATTTGACTTCCACAAACACCAGGACCTCCAACCAATATCATTGAATATTCTTCTATTTCTCTCGTTTTAAATCACCAATGTCATGTCCATAACCACACCAGGCCAAAGCACATGACACTTTCTTTCTAGACGCAATCCTGAATGCCCTTCAACCAGAGAAGAAGTGACAGCCAAGAGTATCACCCAAGAAATCTTGGGAGCTCAAAATTGTTAAAGTTGTGGAGATTAGAACCTAAATCCAACACAAATAAGTTGAACCAAGGTGCAAAGCGCAAGGCCAATGCTCAAAGACATGGTCTGCGTTTTCTGGCCCTATTTTGCATATAGAGTATATTGGAGAGTCAAGATAATAACATTAGTATCAAAACCTTTGTTATCACTATGGACCTCTCGAAATTTCACATTGGGAGGATATTGTTCATTTTGGACTCAAACCCCCGTAGATTTGTTTTTCGTTTCTATCCAAAAGATCTAATAGTAACGAAGATCTTGTACATACTTATATGCCCATGATCCTTCCTATGTCAAATTTGTGAGACTTTTATCGCACATTCAACAATCCTCCCCTCGAACAAAAGACCACATCATTTGGTTTTTTTTTTAGGGCCTCCCCTAAAACAATCATCCGTCTGTCCGCTTCATCGAGGTCAACTACTCATCTTTATAGTAGGCCTGCAACACGTTCGTGAAGTTCCAGAGTACCCGCCTACCTCGGGAGCCCACTCTATCCAAATCAACTCCTCTTCATCATGTTGGGTCAAGACACGTTCATAAAGCATCCCATACCGCCTGGTCCAATAGAACCCAACCACAAATCCGACCATGAGCTTAATTGAGGCCCAAGGCCCACCAACTTTGTTCGGCATAACTGGGGCCCACCACCTTCGCTTCCACATATTCTCTTAGCTAAGTGCTAAGTCTAGGGCATAGCTTTGATACCACTTGTTAAGACTATGGACCTCCTAAAACTCTATATTAATTTAATATTGTCCACTTTGGACCTAAGCCCTCATGGATTTGCTTTTAGATTCTACTTAAAATGCCTCATACTTATATGCCTATGATCCTCCCCATGTTTCGCCGATATGATACTTCAATCGCACACCTAACAACCTTCGCTTGGGAAATGATCCAAACCAAAATTTACAATTTTTCTCTAGCCTTCCAAATTTAAATGGCTCAAAGAGGGAAATATTGGCAAAACCAATCAGATAAGAGATTACCACACTTATTGGCATCTCTACCGGTAAGTGAACCAACTTTAAACTAAAACGAAATAACAATATACTCCTTGTCTCTCTATATGTTAATGGTCTAGCTACAAAGGGAAGATAATGAAGGAATTTAAAGATATGAAAAAGCCTTTTCAAATGATAGACTTGAGTTGATACAATCCTTTCTTGGCATCAAAACTAAGAAGTCTTGGATATTCATTTCTCAAAAGAAAAATACATCGGGAGTCTAATGAATAAAAATGAAGAAGAATAGGTGCAGGTTATGGAAACTCCTCTTGTAATTATTGCAAAACAAACAAAAGAAGATGGTTCGCAGATGACAGATGCTTCACATTTCCAGAGCCTTATTGGAAGCCTACTTTACTAACTACCAAACAACCAGATTTTAGTATGCTATATAGCATGCAGGATACCATAAATTCAAGATTTATTCAGAATCCCATTACGAAGCTAGACAGTGAATGTTCAAATGATTACAAGGATAAAAGACTATGGTTTTTGGTTTAAGTCAACTGCTAAACCTAAATTGATTGGCTTCTCGTGCACTCCAATAGATAACAAAGTGTTGCATAATAATTGACAAAAGCAGAGTATGCAGCTACAAGAAGAAAAAGCCAAGCAATTTCCTTGAGATGAATACTAAAACACATGGGAGAAGCAAAACATCAAGCTAAAAAGAGGTTTCTGCAATAATTAATAAGCAATAGCAATAGTAATAGTAATAGCCCTAATGATGACTTGGGTACCAGAGGCAAGTGACTTTACACCTTAGAGTGTCCCTTAGGTTTAAGAGATTAACTTCAACTAGATAGAAGCTAAAAGCAAATTCGGACCAGCTAAGATGAGGCTAAAACTCTGCCTACAAATTCAGCCAATGAAGCTTCATCAAAAGCATAGATCGTCTCTGTAATTTTATATAATTAAGGCGTCCTGACCGACTTGTGAAGCCTATAAATAGGATTTCATGCCCTGTTTTGGGGTATTTAAGCATAAAAAGCTCCTTATGTGCACCCATTTAATTCCATACAAATTTTTATTCTAGCATTTTTTTCACTCTTTTAACTTATTTAGCATATACTAAGTACAAAAGAGATAAGAATACGGGTTTATCAAGAGATAAATAAGAGATTAGCTATAAAAATAAACAAATATAGATTAATAAGAGAAAGTAAACACTTACTCAACAGCACCGGAATCCCAGCCCGTTAGTCTGGCTACTTCTGCCAAAGCAGATTCCCAGATCGATATCTTGTCTTTATAACGTTCGTTTTTTTTAATCTCAGCAAATGCCTCCCCAAATTTTCCTGATTGAGTTTCCACATCTGTTTTCTTTACTCCATAGAAAACAGGTATCAAAATGTGTCCGTACTTGTTCTTGCACTCCAGCATAGTTACTAATTCATCGAGACACCATCTGGAATTGGCATAATGTTCTGAAACAACCGCTACCAAAAACTTTGATTCTTTGATTTCCTCAAAAAGCGTTTCAAGTTCATCTCCTTTATTAATATCGTCATCAATGAAAGTTTCAATTCCCTCCACACCCATAGCTTCATGGAGATGTTGGATAAATTTGCCGCGGGCATCCTTGCCTCTGAAATTAAGGAAAACCCGATTCTTCACTGCACCAGCAATAGAAGAAGAATCCATCAAACTTCAACTTCAGTTGTTGAGAGATATTTCTTCTAGAACACCAGGAAGAGACTGATCAAAAGGTCTTTCTAGTTCAGTATCCAAGAAGAAAAGCCGATTTGTTAGCGCTTTTGTAGGATCATCAACAATTTGGCCCCTAAGGTTACCCTAAGTACCGAATTTTAACAGTGTGACCCTTCTTTTGGCTAAAATACTGTTATCCCTTATTTTTTGATAAGTAACATTGATATGCCATTTCTTTTGGCTAAAACACTTATATGCCATTTCTTTGTACCTGAATCAGTGGTTTGAATTAACTAATATGAAAAAAGATAACTTTTCATGTTTAAACAAATGAAAAATAAGTAAAAACATTTATAAAAGATGGGTTTTTTTTCCTCTATCACTCAAATGACTTACAGTACTTGGCTTTAATTTGTTAGAATGGATTTGAATCTTTAGCATATTTGGCATTGGGAGAGAGGAAGTAATCGGTAGATAAGATATAATAATGGTCACTTTATCATGTTCATGTTTTAAATTTAGGTATATTAGTAATAACAGTGTGTGAAGAGGATAATAGTTATATTAGTAATTGGTTCACTAGTAATCCTTAGATTTAGATTTAGTAATGCTTTATTGATGGATTCTTATTTTTAATTATACATGTGTGCCAAGAATATTTACTAAATTTGGTCTTCACATGTGAATGAATTGGGTTGACTATCTCCACCGACTTGGCTTTGCATATATGGAATTGAATTTTTTATTTCTTAACTTCTTAGGGCGCGTTTGGAGAGCGGGCTTAACATGGGATTGGACTAAACTTAGTCCAATCCCATATTTGGTACAGAAATGGGACTGGACTGATAATCCAAGTCAGTCCCACTTCTCTTCCCACCAAAGCCAAATTAGTGGGACTATTAGTCCCACATTATAGTGTGGGACTTATAGTCCCACATTGGGACAAATTTTTTAATTTTTAATTAAAATTAAAACTAAATAAAATAATTAATATAATATAACAATAATTTTTAATTATATTTAAATATTTAATAAAATCAATTTTGATTGTTTATAAAAAATAATAAAATAATAGTATGATATTAATATAAAAATAACTATTAATTAATAATATAAAAATAAATATCATCTAATAATATTTAAATACTAATTATTAATAAATTATTATATTTATATAAAAATTAATTTTAATATAAAATATAATTTTATTATTATTCATATAAAAATATCAACAAATATTTAATATTTAGTTTTTATTCAAGTTCAATTTAAAAAAAATTAAGTTAGTTTATTTTTTAAAATTATTTTCTTAAAAATTATTATCTATGTTAATAGTTCAGTCCCATATTACACCAAACACTAGACAATATTATTTAGTCCAATCCCATATGATACCAAACATAAGACAGTATTACATAGTCCAATCCAGTCTAATCCCAATCCCAATCCCAATCTCAGTCCAATCCAATCCAATCCAATCCCACCTTCCAAACGTGCCCTATTGCCTTATTGATGTTGGCATGCATGGTCAAATGTTGCGGCTTAGTTCATGGGAGCTATCTCATTGCTTTTATGCATGTTTCTATATTCTTTTCGTAGCTGCCGGCTTCTAACTTTAGATTCTGGAATTTGCATCACATTTCAACGAGTAATAATAGTCTGTGGAAAGGATAAGGATGATAAAGAAAATTATTTACAACATCTTTTTCAAATTTTCTTTATTATCATAATTGTATCTTTTTTTCTAAGTCTTTGCATATGCAAAAAAAATTGGTCTCGATTATTTTTTTAATTTCAACTGTTATGGCCATAATAAAATTGGGGTCTAATTGTTTCTAATTCAGTAAGCCCATTACTGAAACCCAGTATCTGGGCCTAGTTGTTTCTAATTCAGTAAGCCAATTACTGAAGCCCATCATATGGGCCTAGTTATTTCTAATTCAGTAAGCCCATTACTGAAGCCCATCATCTGGGCCTAATTATTTCTAATTCAGTAAGCCCATTACTGAAGCCCATTATCTGGGCCTGTTATCTGGGTACCACAATGACCCATCCCGACTCCTATATAAACCCTCCGAATTATTGCTCAAGGTATGCATACTTTTCTGAACTTATTCTCTCTCTAGATTTCCTTTACTTTTGAGAGCTTCTCTCTCTAAGAAATTCTCCCAGAAAATTTCGGAGTGCCGGAAACTGACTTGAGCGTCGGAGGGTTCTCGCCGGCACCACTGCCGGCACCCCTGACTCTTTTTTTGTGCTCGCAGACTGGACCCGACGTAACACCCGAGCTCCGACCCACTTCCCGTCCGTCCGAAAACCGTGCATCAACAGTTGGCACCGTCTGTGGGAACGACAATTCAAGCCTCTTTAGTTGTTGCTCCCATCCAAACTTATTCAAACACATCATGAGTCACGAATCCCAACACTCAACCTCCCTAGAGGTTGACGAAGAAATCGAGGTTGAAGCACCTCCCCAACACCGAAAGGTAGTTGATACGGGGAGAACATTAGTTATATCCTCTGGGATGGGGCCTAACCTCAGGCAACCCCGGCTTCCGCTTAGAAGACCAAAGAAGGCGCATAAGCTATGGACGATTCGTGGAGAGCCTTCCGAGGGGATGGAAAGTTTGGATCCACGAGATCAAGAGAAAGGGGAGGTTGTAGCTCCAATAGAAGGGATGGATGACGTCCCTGTTTGCTTAAATGATCCGGAGAAGACAGTGAAGGTGGGTGAGAATCTTCCTCCACTAATCAAGGACCGGTTGATTAGTTTTCTTCGAGAGTACAACGATGTTTTTGCATGGTCTCACGAAGACATGCCTGGCATAGACCCGAATACAGCTGTCCACCGCCTTAATGTCAATCCTGGAGCTCAACCTGTCCGACAAAAAAGGAGGCACCAAGCCCCTGAGCGTTCAGAGGCGATTGCCTTAGAAGTGGGCAAACTCTTGACGAGTGGAATCATTCGGGAGGTAAACTACCCCGAATGGCTCTCTAATGTTGTATTGCTGAAGAAAGCCAATGGAAAATGGCGTGTCTGCATCGACTTCAAGGACTTAAACAAGCACTGTCCAAAAGACAGCTTTCCACTGCCCAGGATAGTTGCTACTGCTGGTCACCAGCTTCTAAGCTTCATGGATGCTTATTCTGGTTATAACAGATTCCCATGTATTCGAAGGATGAAGAAAAAACAGCCTTCATCACTGATAGAGGGTTATACTGTTACCGGATGATGCCGTTCGGATTGAAAAATGCTGGAGCAACTTATCAACGGTTGGTAAAACTCCATGTTAGCTCCTCTCCTAGGAAAGACAATGGAAGTTTATGTGGATGATATACTCACCAAGAGCATGGACGCTAGATCCCACGTAGACGACCTCCGAACAACTTTTGACATCCTCCGGAAGCATGATATGAAGCTGAACCCCACCAAATGCGCTTTTGGAGTATCCTCTGGGAAGTTCTTGGGATTCATTGTCACCCAAAGGGGGATAGAGGCCAATCCTGAAAAAATCCAAGCACTTATGCGGTTGGAGTCTCCCAAAACTCCAAAGGATATACAAGTCCTCACTGGACGACTGGCTGTCTTGAATCGCTTTATATCTAGGGCGACTGACAAATGTCACCCTTTCTTCAAAGCGTTGAGGAAGTGCAATCAGTTCAAATGGACAAGTGAGTGTGAAAATGCATTCCTACAGCTGAAAAAGTACTTAGGTTCTCCTCCTCTCCTCTCCAAACCAGTTTTGGGGGAACCACTTTTTCTGTATCTCGCAGTCTCAGAATGCGCAGTGAGTGCAGCTCTTGTCCGGGAGGATCATGGAATTCAGAGGCCAGTCTATTATGTGAGTAAGGCATTGACTGAAGTTGAAGGTAGATACCCTCCTATGGAGAAGCTGGCTCTCGCCCTAGTTGTTGCAGCACGAAAGGTTCGCCCGTATTTTCAAGCACATACTGTCATGGTCCCAACTGACCACCCTTTGCGACAGATACTTTATCGTCCAGAGCTTTCTGGAAGACTTGTCAAGTGGTCCATTGAGTTGGGAGAATTTGACGTACATTATGTTGCAAGACCATCAATCAAAGGGCAGGCCATCGCTGATTTCATTGCTAAATTTTCAAGTGGTATAGATAAGGAGGATGAAGAAACCATTACAGGGTCGCATGACCGACCAATGCCCATGGGAATTGACCCACAGAAGACATGGATCTTATTCGTAGATGGGTCATCTAATAAGGTCGGTAGTGGAGCTGGCTTGATCCTATCAACCCCGGATGGGGTAGAGGTAGCTGTGGCACTTCGTTTCAATTTTAAAGCCACGAATAATGTCGCAGAGTATGAAGCTCTCCTTGGAGGACTTAGGCTGGCAGTTGCCTTGGGGGTAGGAGAGATCGCCATCCACAGCGATTCCCAACTTGTGGTTAACCAAATCCGTGGAGACTATCAGGCAAAAGGCTTTACCATGATAGCTTACTTGGGTAGAGTTAACTCCCTCCTACGCGGTTTTAAAAGGTTTGACATCGTAAAAGTCCCAAGGGTGGAGAATTCAAAAGCTGACAGTCTAGCCAGAATTGCTTCAGGAATAGACCCCCTTCTACCGACCGACTACGACATGGTTGTTCTGGAATCTCCAAGCATATCACAACGTGAGCTCCCGCCAGAGAAGACAATGACCATTGACGGTGACCCTTGTTGGATGGACCCTATCATAAAGTTCTTAGAAACGGGGGAACTTCCAGTTAACCGCAATGAAGCAATCAAGGTCAGAGGGAGAGCGTCAAGGTACACTATGGTCAATGGTGTTCTTTACAAAAGAGGTTTCAGCCTTCCTCTTCTAAAGTGTCTTCGCCCAGAAGAAGCTGATTATGTTCTTAGAGAAATCCACGAGGGGATATGTGGTAACCATTCTGGTGGTCGATCTCTAGCTCATAAGTGTATCAGGCAAGGATACTACTGGCCAACCATGAAGAAGGATGCTAACACATTCTCAACTAGGTGCCACAAATGCCAGAAATTTGCTAACATTCTGAGGAAAGCTCCTGAAAACCTGACTCCAATGACAACCCCATGGCCATTCGTCCAGTGGGGACTAGACCTTATTGGACCCCTTCCAATGGGTAAAGGTCAAGTTAAATATGCTGTTGTGGCAATTGATTACCTCACTAAGTGGGCAGAAGCTGAGCCCCTCGCATCGATTACTGAAAGGAAGACCACGGACTTCATACGGAAGTCAATTGTCTATAGGTTTGGTATCCCTCATACCATCATTACGGACAATGGCAAACAATTCGACAACTCTAACTTCAGAAATTTCTGTAAGGAGCTGAACATCTCTTTGTGCTTTTCATCCCCAGCTCATCCTCAAGCAAACGGTCAGGTGGAGGCTGTTAACAAAACCATTAAACACCTCCTCAAGACCAAATTAGATGCTAGGAAGGGTGCGTGGCCAGAAGAAAGTGCTTTGGGCATACCGAACCACTGTCCATACGGCAATAGGAGCAACCCCATACTCCTTGGCGTTTGGATCGAAAGCAGTCATACCGGTTGAAATTGGCCTTCCGTCACCTCGTACTGAGGGATATGACGAGGAGCTTAATCATAGAAGCCTTCAACTCAACCTAGATCTTCTTGAGGGGGAAAGGGATCTCGCTAGTGTCAAGGTTGCTGCTTACCAAGAAAGGGTTGCTCGATATTTCAACTCTAAGGTTAAGCGCCGGTCTTTCCAAGTGGGAGACTTGGTCTTGAGGCAAGTACTACAAAGTACCCGAGATCCCACTGATGGAGCACTAGGGCCCAACTGGGAGGGTCCGTATCAAGTCAAGGCAGTCATCCGACCAGGCACCTACAGACTGGTCACCATGGATGGAAGGTTGCTCCGTCATCCATGGAATATTGAGCACTTGAAGAAGTACTACCCGTAATCTCTCTATATGTGCAATAACTCCGCCCAGGAGCTTATGCATATGTAACAACTCCCATGGGGAGACCAATAAAGAGATTGTCAATAAAAGCATTCGTTTTATTCAGAATGAGATGGAACAAGTAAAAAAAAATACAACACCAGAAAGAAAAAAAAATTTTTCTTAGTGTTCTTATTATTTCAAAATTGGTTGAGGGATGTCACACATCCTCACCTAGTACATCGAACTGAAAGTAAAGACAGTAAAAGGTAAAGTCAAGGCCGGGATAGCAGCCTTGATATGGTTGTTCCCTATGAATGAGCATCTACCTAGCTGGAAGAATTCCAACTATCTCTAAGAAGTAGCCTCATCACCTCCTTCATCTGAAGACGATGAGGTAGAGTCGCCTTACTTGGCCTCCCAGGCTGCTGTGTCTAATGTCGACTCATAATCCTCATCTTTAAGGATGAGGCGGCGGAATTGCTCAGGATCGGAGTCCGCTATAGGGATAGACTCTTCCACCAAGTTTAACTCCTCAGCTATGGGTGACTGATCAATCTCTGGATGGCGATCATGGAACCATCTATGCACCCCATTGCCTCCCTCAATGTACGACGCTGGATAGCCACCTGCTTCTTGGCTTCGGACAAGTCTGCCTTCATTCTGCCCATCTGTTCCTTCATCTCTGCCATTCTTCTCTCTGTTTCGGTTAAGTTGTCAAGGCAGACTAAATGTTTCACCTTCCAGTCGTCAACCTCTGAAGTGAGATGGTTAACCTCCTTGAGGAGGTTGGTATTGGTAGACTCTCCTTGAGCCAAGGGTCCTGTCGCCTACCGAGAGAAAGGCAAAGAGGGGGAAGGAGTTAAGGCATGACTTTCAATCAAAAAAAAAAAAAAGCTGGAGGATTGTATCGAAAATCCGCGGAAGCACGCCCGCGGAGAAAAAAATTATTCAATACTGAAAATCCGCGGAAGCACGCCCGCGGCAGAAAAAATTATTCAAGTCTGAAAATCCGCGGAAGCACGCCCGCGGAGGAAAAAAATTATTCAAGACTGAAAATCCGCAGAAGCACGCCCGCGGAGGAAAAATTATTCAAGTCTGAAAATCAACGGAAGCACGCCCGCGGAGGAAAAATTATTCAAGTCTGAAAATCCGCGGAAGCACGCCCGCGGAGGAAAAATTATTCAAGTTTGAAAATCCGCGGAAGCACCCCCGCAGAGGAAAAATTATTTAAGTTTGAAAATCCGCGGAAACACCCCCGCGGAGGAAAAATTATCTAAGTTTGAAAATTCGCGGAAACACCCCCGCGGAGAAAAAATTAAGGTTTGAAATTTTTCAGAAACCCCCCGCAATTTTAAGTAAAAGTTTTGAAATTTTTCAGCAACACCCCCGAAGTTATATAATGGAAATTTCGAAATTTGCTAATATGCCCCCGTACTTATTCAAATTTCCTGCAGGAAATCCTTACAAACTCACGTAAACCTGCATGACACAGGCGGCAAGCCCAGCGCCCAGCGCGCACGCGATCGCCCAGCGCCCAAGCGCCCAGCGCGCATGCGACTCACCCAGTACGCACGCGATCGCCCAGCGCCCAAGCGCCCAGCGCGCATGCAACTCCCCCAGTACGCACGCCAGCGCCCAGCGCCCCTCGGGTGTTCGTCCCCGCGCACCAGCGCCCCTCGGGTGCTCGCCTCCTCACGCCCAGCGCGCGCTCCTGGGACCTCGGCAGCTCGCCCCCGCGCGCATGGAGCCTTGCCTGCTCGCCCAGCGCGCGCTCCTGGACCTCGGCAGTTCGCCCGCTTCTTCCTTGCGCCCAGCACACCTCGCCAGCGTGCCCAGGCAGCACGCCCAGCATGCCTAGGCAGCGCGCCCAGGCATCACGCCCAGGCAGCGCGCCCAGGCAGCGTGCCCAGGCTGCCCTCGCAGCACGCCCAGGCCGCTCTCACCCTCCTTCCTTCATACCCGAGCATGAACACACACTTGTTTCTTCTTCCTTCACACCTAAACAACCCACTGTTTTCTTCTTCTTTCACACCCGAGCATGCAATAAAAAAAACGCACGCATGCTTTCCTTCTTTCACACCCGAACATGCAGTAAAAAAAAAAGCAAAGTTTACATAATAAATTCATGCATTCTGAAGTTATACAAGAAAAAAGGACTTGCTTGTGGCGGCTGGAAAATTCTTGCTTGGATTGACGGGTTCTATTTGCTGTGGTCGCATACACTGCCTGCCTCCAAGGTACTCGCTCCTATTGTTGAGTAAACCCTACTCCCCAACACTTGTATCTTATATAGGGCACCAATTTAGGGTTTAAGCCACACAGTAAATTACACCTTCGGACCGGCCCCCTCATACATTTAATTTTCAGCCCAGAATAGCTAAATAGTCCCTACATCGACCCGTTAGTCGACTTGGGCCTGGGGGGACTACTGTTATGGCCATAACAAAATTGGGGCCTAATTGTTTCTAATTCAGTAAGCCCATTACTGAAGCCCAGTATCTGGGCCTAGATATTTCTAATTCAGTAAGCCCATTACTGAAGCCCAGTATCTGGGCCTAGTTGTTTCTAATTCAGTAAGCCCATTACTGAATCCCATCATCTGGGCCTAGTTATTTCTAATTCAGTAAGCCCATTACTGAAGCCCATCATCTGGGCCTAATTATTTCTAATTCAGTAAGCCCATTACTGAAGCCCATTATCTGAGCCTGTTATCTGGGTCCCACAATGACCCATCTCGACTCCTATATAAACCCTCCGAATTATTGCTCAAGGTATGCACACTTTTCTGAACTTATTCTGTCTCTAGATTTCCTTTACTTTTGAGAGCTTCTCTCTCTAGGAAATTCTCCCAGAAAATTCCGGAGTGCCGGAAACTGACTTGAGCGTCGGAGGGTTCTCGCCGGCACCACCGCCGGCACCCCTGACTCTTTTTTTATGCTCGCAGGACTGGACCCGACGTAACACCCGAGCTCCGACCCGCTTCCCGGCCGTCCGGAAACCGTGCATCAACATCAACAATTAATTTTGATGCTTCTAGTCAACTTTTTGAGGCAGTCAGAGATATCAATGAACCAATTCATGAGCCACAACCTGAGGCAGCACCATTACAAGAGGAAGATGAAGAAAATGTTTTCCATCATGAAGGAGATAGCGACGGGGCTAACTGTGAAATAGAGCCAGAGAAGGATTTTCACTGGAGTGATGAGGAAGATGAAGATGATTCCTCTATAAGAACCCAATTTAGCTCCCAAAAACAACGTGTACATAGAGAAGGTGATGAAGATAGTGATGGCACTCTTTCCGATTACCAAGACCCTTTGGGAGATGAAAGTGATAGCTTTGGTAGGGATGAGGTTGACAAGATAACAAGAATCAGTAGGCATCTGTCAAAAAATGCATTTAAGAAGGAAATTGTGAATGGAAGGGAAAAAATAGTTTTCAAGGTGGGTCAAATCTTCAAGGATGTATGTCATTTCAGACAAGTGCTCACTGAATATGTGATTCAAGAGGGTTTTTTAATACATAGGAAGAAAAATGAGAAGAGAAGAGTGGTGTGGTGGCAAAATGTAAGGAAGAACTTTGCAAGTGGCATATTTATGCATCTAGAACTAGAGGAACCGAATGTTATGAAATCAAGTCTTACTACCCTATTCACAAATGTACTAGAACTACAAATAATCCTGAGGCTACTTATACTTGGCTTTCCAAAGAGTATGGTTCACTACTTAGAGCAGCAAAAGGTCAACTATTGCAACCAATCAAAGATGAAATATTTAAAAATCATAAGCTTGAAATAGAAAATCACAAATTGTATAAGGCAAGGAACAAATTCTTGTTTAGTAAAGGGATGGGCCATGCTGAGTCATATAACCAATTGAAAGGTTCTGCAAGGGTTATTTACCAAACAAATCTTGGATCTATTGCAACTATGCATTTAGACAGATGCTCAATTTCTGATGCTCCAAGATTTAAAAGATTTTTCTTAAGCTTTGCTGCACAAAAGTTAGGGTTCTTAAATAGATGTAATGGGTTCATAGGGGTGGATGGATGTCACCTGAAGGGACCTTATGGTGGAGGTCTTTTATCAGCAGTATCAATTGATGCCAATCGTGGCATATATCCTTTAGCAGTCTATTTGCGAGGTGGAATGCAATGATTCTTGGGGTTGGTTTTTGCATAACTTGAAGATGTTCTTAGGCCCAATGGAGGGAAAATCATTAGTAATAATGTCATATAGGCAGAAAGGTATAATTAATGTTGTAGAAGAGTATTGGCCAAGGGCTAAAGTTAGGCACTGTGCAAGGCATGTTTATGCTAATTTTAGGAAAAAGTTTCCAAGCGTTGCTTACAAGATCATGTTTTGGATAATAAGCAAGGCCTCGAATAGCGCAGATTTTACTGCAGCCATGAAGGCTTTGTATGATAAAGACAAGGAGGCTTACAATTGGATAAAAGACAATGAACCCAAGCATTGGAGCATGTATTATTTTAACAGAACTGTGAAGTCAGATCATGTAACAAACAACATGTCTGAATGTTTTAATAACTGGTTAGGGGACAGTAGAAGCTTACCAGTGTTAAGCTTGTTAGAGTTTTATAGAAGAAAAGTCATGAAAAGGTTCCAGAAGAGAAGAGAAAAAGCTCAAAGTTGGGTAACACCTTTGCCACAAAAAGTCCATAGCAGGATAGAAAATACAATGACATATGCTAGGAAATTAAGAGTGTTATGGCCTAGTGATGAGATCCATGAAATTGTGGATGAGTTCCAGACACCGAGGAGGACTTACATTGTCAATGTTAGGCTTCACACCTGTTATTGTGGTATGTGGCAGGTCTCTGGAATGCCTTGCAGCCATGCACTAAGTGCACTAGCTTTCCAACGGGTGATTCCTTAATTTATTACTCAGTATGTCCACCTTGTACATTCAACAGCGATGTTCATGCAAACATATGGCCAAATATTGAGGCCTATTCCTGATCAACGAATGTGGGAAGAGGTTGACGATGAGAAGATTCTACCTCCCCTTAGAAAGGCAAGAATTGGTAGGCCTCCAATGAATAGAAGAAGAGAAGTTGGGGAGAAACCAAAAGAGAGAAAGGAATCTTCAGTTAAATGTCGATACTGTAAAGTACTTGGCCATAATAAAAGGACATGTCCTGCTTTGGGAAGAAGACCAAAGAAAGCTAAACATAAGGTTATATGAGCAATATTTTTTTTAATGTTTATATTGTGTAATCATATTAGTAATAGAGTTTAATTTTTATTTGGTCTTTCATTATTTAGCAAACATCTGTTGATGAAGTTAAGCATGTTGGAAGCTCACAGCCAACTACCACACAAACCACTGCCACACAAAGTGTTACTACAACAAGGACTATCATACAAACGGATGCCACACCGAGGTTTGGTTCAACTGCTGGATCACAAACTGGTATAAATAATGCCAACTCAATTTTAAGTTTTTTTGTGAAGAACATATTTTTAACTTAGTGAACAAATTTTTACATTTTCATAGGAATTGGAACTGCACCTCAACAACAAAATGCTAGGAGGACTACCAATTCAAAATAAAAGACCTTGGTGATAACATTACCTTGAGAAGCTTATTTTCGGAGTACTTTGAATATCTTAAGAAGAATGGCTGAACTTTTTTTGGACTTTTTCATTTAGCCTAGTTAATTTCATTAAGATACTGTCATGATTATTTTGCTTATAGTTCGCAGATTACATAGATTGCTTATTGTAAGCCATGGTACCATGCACAGTCCATAATTCAAACTTTTTACTGGTGTGTGCGTGTATTATTACTACAGATTGCATTTGTGAGGACTACTATTTTGAAAATGTTATTTATATTGGCAAATTTATGGGTTGATGGACTCTAACTCGGCGACAGTTAGTAATTACTGATGGACGGAATTAATCACGTCAACATATGTTTATTGATTTGTTAAAAATGTATTTAAGTGTTTTTTATCTTATCTCGTCTAAATCATAAAAAAGAAAAGAAAAAGGTAATCTTACCATATATGAAAACAACCCCCAAATTTATTTGGCTATTCCTTGTTACATTTGCAAAAGTTACAAAAATTAAAACTATAAAAAATAATTTTCTCTAATAACATGAGAAATGTCTGGGCATACATCAAATTCAAATCCACATGACAGCCACGTTGTTTCACGAATTGTTTGGCACTTGTTCACACAAAGCTTTCAAGCAACTAACTAAAGAAGCTTTATTTATTAGATTTCTACTTTTTGTCTACTTTTCTATATTTTAATTTTTATTCTTTTACTCACTTAATGATGAAAACTTTTGTTCCTTTAATTTACATCAATACAAAACTTGACAATTGATAAATAAGATAAAAAAGGTATTTTAGTCTTTGAATAAAAAATTTTAGTTAAGATAACGTATTCATTCACTCAGTGACACAGTTAAAATCTGAGAGTGCCAATGTTACTTATCCAAAAATGGGAGAAAATATATTATTTTAACCAAAAAGGGAGTCACACTGTTAATTCCCCACCCCACAAGCTTCTCTCCACAACAGCCGCTATTCATGCAGCAGCCTCTCTCATGTCAAGCTATTTCCAAGTCAAGCTTCGTGTGTGGAGTCGGAGTTGATGAGAAAATGAGATGCAAGACTTGAGGGGGACTGTTTTGATAACCGTTGGACCCCCAATTTCAAACCGTCACTAAAATGTCTCTTACAAGATCAAGAATCTTCTGCAATGACATCTTTACCCTTGTCTTTGTCTTATTTAAAATATACAATAATAAATAATAAGTTTTAAAATAATACATTAATTATAAGACTACACAAATATTGAGATCCGTCGTCTTTCTGTACAAATTCTTTTTCTTGCTCTCCTTTGAAATTCTCCACCAGATTCTCAAACATCCAACACAGAAATTTTCTCGAATCTCTTGATCACCCGCCTCTAATTATCTCATCTAACAAAAATTAACACAGCGTAAAAATTAATTAAAAAAACCAATTAAGGGTTTAATTAAATCCTCTTCCTTTTATCAGATTTTCATTTTCTTGATATCCAAACACAAAATATTACTCAAATCTCTAGATTAACTTGGCATAAAGGGCTAGTGATTAACTTAGCATCCTCAAAGGATTTCACCCAAAGCTCGAAAATTTTACCACAAAACCCAGAAGCTGAAAATACTCGCCCTTGTCCCTGTCCTTCCTCCATTCCGCTTCTTTTCTTTGCTTTGAATAAGGCAATCTCAGTCGATCCAGCCGCAACAACCTAAGCCATGAGGGTCTGGTAGTCCGGGGTAAGAATTTGGGGCGAAGAACTTTGAGAGACAATTCGGCCTCTTTCCTCTCTCTAATCTGGAAATTTCACACCCAAACTTGGGCTAAAGTACTCAATAAATCAACAAATAAAATGGGGGGAGATAAGGAAGGTGAGTTTTTTTTATTTTTATTTTTTTTCTTGATTTAATCTACGAAATAGAGGAAGAGAGAGGAGAGAAGAAAAAAAGCGCTGAGGTAAGAGAAGAAAGATAAGAGGGAAGAAGAAGATAAGGTTTGAGGAAGAAGAGAACGTGGAGAGAGAAAAAAATCAAACAAAACATTGATGATTTATTAAACATTTAAGGAATTTTTTATTATTTTATTATTCCAGTAATGTAAATGCCAAAATACCCTTACAGTGTTAACTGAGTACGGCTGTTTGAAATTGAGGGTCTTACCGTTAGTAAATGAAAATTTGTAGGCAAATGAAAACTTGGAGGCAGCACACAGTTCGACCAAAACAAGTGGGTCTCCGTTAAGCCCCCAAGACTTAGAACTTGAACGGGTGTACCATATTGTATAATATTATTTTATTATATTATATTAAATAATATAATATATATAGTTAGTATTAATTTAGTATAATATTAATTAATATAAAATATAATTTTTAGATGTATTAATATTATATTAAATTATGTATAACTAATATGTGATATTAATATTATATTGTATAGCACTAATAAAAAATATCAAAATTATCTTCATAAAATTTTATGTATTCATCAATACCTTCTAATTTTTAAAATTCTTAAAATAAATAAAGATGTATTTAATAGATAAATTATAAAATCAAATTTATTTTAAAATTTATTTTCTAAAAATAAAGAAAGGATGAAGAGGTAACACCAGAGGTTCACTGTCTCCGTTGGATCAATTGGCACCTAGCATGCCATCATAAACTTAAATTTTCTAGTAGGTCTAGTGGGGGCAATAGACCCAAAGTAAATTTTCTAATAATTAGCAACTGTTCGATAAATTATTAAATAATTAATTTTATAAATAAATTAAAAATATATTTATACATATCTTTTTTTTTGAAAATATCTTACTTTTTTGTACAAATTAATACAATACATGAGTATACTAAATGTTATATAATTTTAACATAATATTATTTTTAGTACTATATGATACAATATTATATAATATAATATTATACTATATTATATAATATCGCGTACCAAACATAAACAAAGAGCGAAAAATGTGAAATGGCTCGACCAACTGAAATATCATGCCACGTAGTTTTTATCTCTTGGCTTGTCATGTTTCCATTTGGTGTCAAATTTTTATACGCTCGTAGATACTATAAATATGAGCCTCCAACCACGTGTACACAACCAATTTTGAAGTTCGTGGATATGGTTTCAGAAAGACATGCGTGTTTGGGAACAGGGCATGCATAAGATTAGACTAATCTTAATCATATGCCATGTTTGACTCAAATCTTGGATTGGATTGATAATCCAAGTTTAGTCCTAACTCTCTCTCTTATGCGCCATTATAGTGGGACTACTCCTACCTTGCAACATGGGACTTATAGTCTCGTGCTAAGACAACTTTTTTTAAATTAAAATTAAAATTAAATTAAATAATAAATATAATATAATGTAATATTTTTTAGAGAAATTTTTAATAATAACTTTGAGGTTTGGCCTAATTCTACAAATACCCTCACCTTTATTGAAATATGCATAAATGCCCCTACAGTTTCTCTCTGTTACTCTTTGATATGCAGCTCAGGGGTGATTTCGTAAATATATAATTAAGTTTTTAACAAACAAACGTGGCTACCTGGGGCTGTAACATGTGGACAACCCATTGACATTTGGAAAAAAAAAAGAATTTCTCTCTCTTGAGCCCAATTTTTTTTCATTTCCTTTTCGTTTCTTTTCAATTTCGGAAGACTTTTTGGAAAATTAAAAAAATGGACAGAATTAAGGGCCCTTAATGAAGTTTGGACACATCCTGAAAAATTTTCATGCCATAGACACTTCATTAACAAAAAAACTAAAATATCCTAATGTATTTAATTTATTCCTAAACTCTTTATTTCCCTCTTTCCTTCACATACCTCTTCCTATTTCCATAACTGTGTCATATTTTTATAACCATATATTGTTGTCTAGCTTCCAATACCCCTTGATACCATCGGAAACGCAATCCGAAACGTAGCAAGAGGAACAAGAAACTTATCCTATATTTAGGGATTTGGGGTAGATTTTAAAGATTTTAAATTTCGAGATTTGAGTTTGGGCTCGTATTTTGTATTTATTTTGTGTTTGTGGGGCTAAATGAAGTGTTATTTGATTGATTTTTTGGTTTGATGTGTGTAAAAATGGTGAAAACTGACGCGTTTCGTCGTGACTAAGAGGACACTCGACATGTCAAGTCCTGTCGGATGCTTTAACCAATACTCGCTATCATCGTCGGTGTTCACTCGACACTAGACATAACGTGTTGAGTCTTGTCGGATGTATGGATCGACACTCGATATAATGTGTCGAGTCCTGTCGGACGCACAGACCGACACTCGCCATCAAGGCATTTTTGAAGACTCGACACGTTATGTCGATTATCGGTCTGTGCATCCGACAAGACTCGACAGTTATGTCTAGTTTCGAGTGAACATCGACGATGATGATGAGTATCAGTTGAAGCATCCGACAGGACTCGACATGTCGAGCATCCTCTTTGTCACGACGAAACGAGTCCTTTTTTTATAAGTTTGAGTCTCAAAGGACATTTTAGTTATTTTTTCAAGAAAGTGTCTATGGCATGAAAATTTTTCAGAATGTGTCTAAATTTCATTTAAGGCCCCTAATTTTGTCTATTTTTTCAATTTTCTGAGACTTTTTTGTCTTCTGTTTTCTCCGTCCATCTCCTTTGTCTTTGAACTTGTTTTCCTGAGCAAGAAACGTAGGAGAATTATTTTATCTTCTCTGTGAACGAGCACTGCATTAGCAACCTCCAATCTTCTCTGTCATCAACCTCACTACACAGTTACGGGGTCTGTATGCTGGTGGAAAGCATACGAAGGTTAGGTGGTGGAACGAGAGGAAAACGATGGTGGTGGAAACCGACATCATTGTACTTGCTTCGTCAGTGCTTCTCTTTGTAGACGGCGATTGCATTGCACGGTGGTGCGTATCAGCGAAGAAAGGTGAGTGCTTTTTTCTCTACTGTATTTTTTCCTAGATGTTAACGTGTTGCATGCATTGTTCACATACAATACACTAATGTTTCATGTTTGAAGTGTTTTTTTTTTGGGAAGTTTAAATTTTGTTTTTGGTTTTTCTGTCTTCTTTTCTATCTCAAGTTTTTTTTTATTTTTTTTCTTTTTTGCAAAAATTTTTGATATTTAGTTTCTAAGTTAGCTTTTATATGTGCTTTCTAGGCGGAAAGTTTAATTTTTTTTTTGTTTTTGGCTTATCTGAGTGCAGAATTTGTAGTTAGTTTATAATTTTCTAGAAAGTTGTCATTTTTGGCTCCACACGTTTTGCTTCTCTTTCACATATGAAGCACAATTTCTTTTTTTTTTTCTACAAAGCCAAAAAAAAGTGGAACATTTTGTCAATTAAGGAGTTTCTTTCGCGCTTGAAACTTTTTTTTGGGAAAGTTTGAATCTTTTTTCAATTTTGGTGTTATGGCAAAAATTTCTTGACTGAAGATGGTTTTTTCTCGGTGATAAGTGTCTATTTATATATCATTTTTATATCAATTTGTCCATGTTTCTTTGCTATATTCCTTGGTATTTTTATGTTTTTGTGTGGTTTTGATGTTTGTAGGAGTTTTGGAGCAACTTGCACAAAAATGGAGTAAAACCCTTCATTTTCACCTCTGCTAGTCAACCATCTTCTCGGATTTAATTGTATTGATATACAATGAACCCGATGACATATTATATACCGTTGGAAAGCTCTCGAAGTCTATTTTCTGGAGAAATTTACGGTTTATAAATCCATTCAGTGTACCAAAAGTTGTAATCAAAACAGTGTGAGAAGTATAGAAATATAATTCCACAAATCACTGTAGCATGTATAATACGGGACACTGTAGCAGGTTACTGTAGCAGAGTATTTAAACACATTTTAGGGTTTTATTTTCATAACTTGAAGAGGGGAAAACGTGGGAGGAGGCTGCATTTCTGGATTTCTCTCATCCCTTGGAGTTCTTGAAGGAGAAAGAAGATTTTGAAAGAGGAGGAACTACAATTCCAAGAAGATTCATCTACAAAGAAGATTTTCAAAGAATTTGCTAAGTTCTTTCTTTCCTTTTCAATTCTGGAATTTCTCTGTATTGTATTTGTTATTCTGATTGAATATGTGTAACTAAATCTGAATTGGTTGAGGGTGATTTCAAAGCCCTTGATATGGATTTTGTGAGTTGATTGTGTAAGAAATTGTTATCCAATTCTCTAATTGAAGTTGCTTGTATTTTCCCATATCTAATGCTTATGATTGCTTACTGATTGTATTTGGAATGGCCAACTGAATATAATCTGTTGTTGTCTATTGCTAGATTAGAAATCTTGATCCGTAATTGTCATGAATTTCCAATCATTAGTAGCAAAATTGTGATCAGAGATTGCAATTGGAAAATACAACCTAGGTTAAATAATCCGAACTTGTGTGATATTGCTTAGATCAACCTATCTTTCTCATCGTAATGCTTCCATTGAATTAAACTCAGAGAGCTTGTTCTAGGTTGTTTAATGGATAGAGATTAAATAAAGAGCTTGTTTTATTTAACAACAAAGTAAGGAAAGATTGGGATAACAGAGCTTGTTGTTATCTACGGTTGATAACTTCAATGCTGTAATTGGATTACAATTCTATGTTAATTCACAAATTCATATCTTGTGGCAGAGAAAGAACCCTTAACCAAGTGTCTCTCATTGAATTTTCAATTCATTTAATATTGTGTTGTGTTATTCTTAATTTGCCTTCGTATTCAGTTTAATTAATCATTCAACAAAACCCCCCATATTTAGTTTATTGTTGCTGAAAAATAACGAATTTAATTAGAATCAATCCTCGTGGGAACGATATCTCACTCCAGAAAATTGAAAGTCAAATATACAAGTAGTTGTGATTGTGGCTCACATCTTCCTCTGGTTTTACGTCCAGTAACGGCTGAAACGCCTTCTATGAGTCGGGGATTTGCTTCCCATCCAGTTTTCTTATAAACTGGCAAACCGGGTCGTTTTTAGTCAGATTCCCTAGACTATAACACTGCAATTCATCACGAAATTGTGTCCATAGATTAAGCAATTCACGCTGAACAAGTCCACAAGATGTGACTCGAGAGTTAACAAAACATTATCCAGCGACTCATTACTCAAACCATTCTTAATAAATGAACGTTTATCTTCTCTATTCCTGGACGCAAAACCTAATGAACGACAAGTCTGGTTACAATTCCATCTAGCACATTTATAACATACTTGTAACCTTTTTCGCTCTTCGCCTCTTGGCGTAGTAGCTCTTTCCTAGACCAGGCATGTATTTTGCGAGATTAATGTCCGGCTCACCGGACAATCTCACCTTGGCTTCCATAAGCCATCGGATATCAGCAGGCACATTTAGGAGCATCAATGCCCAAAGTCTAGTCATCCGTACTTTATAAATTTTAAACACAGCATTTTGAGGAAGTGAAGGAAAATATTTACGAAGGTTCGACAGAAAGATATCGGCATCCATTGAAGAAGAAAAAAAGGAGAGATATTACCGATGATGTGATTGAGTTTGTTCTTCTCCTAGATATGCACGTTTCAAACCTTCAGGCAATGGTTTCAGCTCCCCTTTGGATGTTTCCTCAAGCTGTTACACAAATGAATTCGAAGTACGAAATAATCAAATTAAACAAAAGGAAGGAAAAGAAAAGAGCAGAAACGAAACTAAAGACCCATAAAAGAGATAACAACACAATAACAAACAAAAGTCAAAAACAAGTAAAAACAAATAAAAACAAATAAGACAGATGTCAAAGAGAGATAAAACCTGATCAATTTGATGGCCTACAAAAGAAATTTCCTCGAGACACAAAAATCGATCATTATTACCTTATTTTATTTTTCTTTTCTTTTTTTTATTTATTTTACAAAAACATTGGGTTGCCTCCCAATACGCGCTTGGTTTAACGTCCTCAGCCCGACGTTGGTTCCATCATGGGAGGATCCAATCTCCGCTGTGCTTCTCTAGTGGGCTTAGATCCTTCTTCCAACAAGAAATGGTGCAAGCATATGGCTGGGCCTTGGATCTTAGCAATCGTCCACTTAATAACTGTTTTGTGAACTCTAAGTACTCGGACGCATTTCTCTTCTTGTAGTGGTGCAAGGCCCATTTCTATTGTAACTAGTAAAGGATCTTTGTCACCCAAAAACACATGCCTCAAATAATCTGGAAGTAGCTTAAGCTCCAAGGTATTGGCTTTCATCACAGAAGGAAGAAGTTTCTCATTACATAAAGGCAATTCAATGCACGAAACATCATACCTGTTTGTGATTATAGCTATAGTCTCATCTAAGGATGCCATAGCTTCCTCTATTTCTTTGAACACTTGTATCAACCTTCTTGGTTCTTTGGAATTTTCGGTCCCTATGTGCTCACTCATTGCTTCGAAAATATTGAAACGGATCACTTTGCCATCAAACTCCATGGTGAAAGTGCTATAATGAACATCAATCTTGATTCTAGCAGTTTTCGAGAATGGCCTCCCTAAAAGAATCGGTGTTGGATTAGGAGATGTCTCCTCCTCTATTTTAAGGACATAGAAGTCTGCTGGAAAAACCAATTGATTCACCTGCACAAGCACATCTTCCACAACTCTTTTGCGATATGCATTAAAATTATCAGCAAACTGAATGGTAATACCAGTTTTCGCAAAAGGTCCAAGATTTAAAGAAGCATAAATAGAATATGGCATGACATTAATAGATGCTTCTAAATCTAACATAACCCTTTCAAACTTGGTTTTATCAATGGTGCATGGAATGGTGTTCGTACCTGGATTATTGCATTTCGGAGGAATTTTCCTTTGCAATACAGCTAAAACATCTTCCCCCAAACTTACTTTCTCATTTCTTTTTAACTTTCTTTTGCTGGTGCATAACTCCTTGAGACATTTTGTATAATGAGGTACTTGCTCGATAGCATCCAGAAGTGTATATTTACCTCGATTTTGTAAGAAGTTTCCAGGATTTCTTGTTCTTGTTCCTCCTTCGATTTTGCAAATCTACTAGGAAACAGTGGAGGAGAAACATATGAAGGAATGGGAGTTATAGGATTTACCTGAGAATTCAGTGTTTTGTTAGCTTGCAGTAATTGAATTCCCCTCTGCCATGCAGATATTGTTGGAAATAAACTTTATTTAGTTTAGGATTTGAGTTTTGTTTAGGAATTAAATATTAAGTTTAATTAGGATTTAAGTTTTTTTTTTTAGGAATTAAAGATTGAGTTTAAGTAGAATTAGAATTTATATTCATAGGAGGATTAGAATTATCATGAGTACTATATAAGTAGAGTGTTTTTCTGATTTGTTTGTGTGTGTGGAATTTAAAGTTTAAGAAATAAAGAGTAAGTTTTCAAGATTCTTGTGTATTATTTTCTAACAAAATGGTATCAAAGCTAGGTTGGAAGGTTGTGGGAGGAGCAATCTTAGAGCTAGGTTGGAAGGTTTTGGGAGGAGCGATCAAGGTTTTGGGAGGAGCGATCTCATAGCTAGGCACAACGCAAAGATTCAAGGAAGACCTATGAGAGAAGCAGACGCAAAGAAAAAGCTAGGTAGAGCTAGAAAGGTCTCAAAGTCTGTCAAAGCAAAGTTGGTAGAGCTAGGAAGAGCCTATCAGAGTTGGCAGAGCAAGTTAGAGCTTGTTAGGGTTGCTAGGAAAGCAGAGTCAAGAAAATGATGCAATATAGAGCAAGAACTTCCCAGATTTGATGGAAAAAAGTACAACTTTGAGTATTGGAGAACCTAAATGCAACCTGAGTTTGAGTATAGAGGCATGTGGGAAGTTTAAATCAAGGTTTTGAAGTACCAACAGATCAAGCAACATTAAAAAAAGATAAGAACTAGAGAAATGCAATGGATGAAGAAATAAAATCCATTGAAAAGAATAACATGTGGGAACTTGCTTCAGTATCACAAGGACACAAAGTAATTGGTGTCAAATGGGTGTATACAACAAAGAAGAATGCTAGTCAAGAGGTTGAACACTATAAAGTAAGATTAGTTGCAAAGGGCTGTAGTCAAAAGGAAGGCATTGAATATAATAAAGTGTTTGAAAACAATAAGGTTGATCATCTCAATTACAACTCAAATTAAATGGAATATTTTTCAAATGGGTGTGAAATATACTTTTCTAAATGGAATTCTTGAAGAGGAAGTTTATATTCAACAACCATTAGGTTATATAGTGAAAGGTCAAGAAGACAAAGTTTTGAAATTAAAGAAAGCTCTTTATGGGTTAAAGCAAGCGCTAAGGGCATGGAATAGCCGAATTGACAAGTACTTTCAAGAAATGGGTTTCACTAAATGTCCATATGAACACATTCTCTACATCAAGATAAAAGATGAAAATATCCTGATTGTGTGTTTATTCGTGAATGATTTGATCTTTACTAGGAATATTGTCAGTATGTCCTAAAAATTCGAGAAGGCAATAGCAAAAGAGTCTGAGATGACTGATATTGAGCTTATGGCATATATCTTGGCATTGAAGTTAAACAACAAGAAGATGGTATTTTTATTTCTCAAGAAGGGTATGCAAGAAAGATCTTGAAGAAATTCAAGATGGATGATAGCAATCCCGTGAGTACACCAGTAGAATGTGGAATTAAACTATCCAAGAATGGAGCTGGAGAAAGCATTGATCCAACAATATTCAAGAGCTTAGTTGAAAGCTTATGGTATTTGACATGTACGAGACCTGATTTTCTCTATGCAATTGGCCTAGAAAGCCGCTTCATGGAGAATCCGACTACTATACATTTCAAAACTACTTAAAGAATCATTCATTATCTTAAAAGTCCTATTGATTTTGGTTTGTATTATTTAATTTTTGATAATTATAAACTTATTAGATATTATAATAACGATTGGACTAGAGATACTGATGATAGAAAGAGTACTACTAGTTGTGCTTTCTTCATAGGAGATACTTCCTTTACTTGGGTGTCAAAGAAACAACCAATAGTCACATTGTCAGCTTGTGAAGCTGAGTATGTTGTTCCTACTAAATGCGTTTGTCATATAGTTTGGTTAAGGAGTTTGCTAAAGGAGTTGAATATTTCACAAGAAGAGCCAACAAAGATTTGTGTTGATAACAAGTCAATAATAGCAGTAGCAAAGAATCCAGTGCTCCATAATCGAAGCAATCACATTGATACTCGTTACTATTATATACGAGATTGCATCACAAAAGGAGAAGTGAAAGTGGAATATTTGAAGTCACAAGATCAAGTTGCAGATATATTCACTAAGCCACTCAAGCATGAAGACTTTATTAGAATTAGAGATTTTCTTGGTGTAACAAATCAAGTTTAAGGAGAGGTGCTGGAAATAAACTTTATTTGGTTTAGGATTTAAGTTTTGTTTAGGAATTAAAGATTGAGTTCAAGTAGAATTAGGATTTACATTGATAGGAGGATTAGAATTATCATGAATATTATATAAGTAGAGTGTTTTCCTTGTTTATTTATGTGTGTGGAATTTAAAGTTCAAGAAATAAAAAGTAAGTTTTGAAGATTCTTGTGCATTATTTTCTAACAAATATGATCCCTTTACAGCCAACAAAGTTTAGTTTTTCTAAATTTGATAGTTGTTCCATAATTTGCTCTAATAGAAACACACAATTTGATATATTAGAAAGAACAACCAAATTTAGTGAGCTGAGATCGACTGTACTTCTCCATGCCAACCCTTTGCATCCATCAATTTCTAATTCATGGATTGGAAGACTTGAAACTGACACCAATAATTGCTTACATTTTTTAATCACAAGCCTTTCTAATGAAGGAAGATGTTCTAGTAATCTTCCTACCAGTTTAGAACATCTCACAATAGAAAGCCCTCGCAGTTCTGGAAACCCTTCAAATTCTTGACCATGTGCTTGAGGAATCCACTCCATCCAATCTAGCATATCCTCAAAACGAAGAGCCTCTAGCAATGGAAAAGGCTTTGTGTAACATCCCAAGTTTTGTAACCTTAATGTGCCTTTGATAAATGTACATTTATTAATGTGTGTGTGTTATAATGAAATTGGGGGCAAGAATGAGAGACTTAAAGAAATTGAGGGCCAAAGGAAAATTGTGCCTAATACTTATCTATATATGTATAATTCTCTAGAATTTTCATTTCTCCCTTATCTTCAAGAAGGCTACAAACTCTCTCTTTCTCTTCATTTTGCTCTCTTCACTTGTGAGAATTCAAGGGAAATTAAGGAAGCTAGAAGGGAATCAAGGTAAAAATTATTCTCTCCTTCAACTTCTAATGCTTAGTCGTGAATTTCTATGAGGAAAATGTTAGATAGAACAATGATAATGGTGTGTTTATGTGATGCGTTCGAAACTAGTAAGTATACTAGTCGCACAAGTAATAAAGTGATAAGTAGATATCGTTCCCACGAGGATTGATTCTAATTGAATTTGTTATTTTCCAGCAACAATAAACTAAACAGGGGGGGGTGGGGTTTGTTGAATGATTAACTAAATGAAATAAGAATACAAATTAAGAATAACAAAATAGAAGTTAATTTGAATGAAAGATCAATGAGAGAAATCTGGTTAAGGGATCCTTCTCTACCACAAGATATGGATTTGCAAATTAATCATAGAATTGTCATCCAATTACACCATTAAAATTATCAACCGTAGATAACAACAAGCTCTGTTATCCCAATCTTTCCTTACTTTTTTTTTTTTTAAATAAAACAGGTTCTTTATTTAATCTCTATCCATTAAACAACCTAGAATAAGCTCTCTAAATTTAATTCAATGGATGCATTACGATAAGAAAGATAGGTTGATCTAAGCAATAAACACACAAGCTCGGATTATTTAACTTAGGTTGTCTTCTCCAATTGCAATCTCTGATCACAATTTTGCTACTAAGGATTAGAAATTCAAGACAATTACGGATCAAGATTTCTACTCTAGCAATAGACAACAGTCAGATTATATTCATTTGGCCATTCCAAATACAATTAGCAAGTAATCATAAGCATTAGATATGGGAAAATACAAGAAACTTCAATTAGAGAATTGGATAACAACTTCTTGCACAATCAACTCACAAAAACCATATCAAGGGCTTTGAAATCACCCTCAACCAATTCAGATTCAGTTACACATGTTCAGAAACATCATAAACACAATACAACAGAGAGACATTCCAGAAAATGAAGGGAAAAGGATAAACTTAGCAAATCTGATGAAATCTCTTAGGATTTGTAGTTCTTCCTCTTTCCAAGCCTTCAATCTCCTTCAAGAACTCCAAGGATAAACTTAGCAAATATGATGAAATCTCTTAGGATTTGTAGTTCTTCCTCTGTCCCGTATTATACATGCTACAGTGATTTGTGGAATTACATTTCTATACTTCTCACACTGTTTTGATTATAACTTTTGGTACACTGAATGAATTTATAAACTGCAAATTTCTCCAGAAAATAGACTTCGAGAGCTTTCCAACGGTATATAATACGTCATCGGGTTCATTGTATATCAATACAATTAAATCCGAGAATATGGTTGACTAGCAGAGGTGAAAATGAAGGGTTTTACTCCATTTTTGTGCAAGTTGCTCCAAAACTCCTACAAATACCAAAACCACACAAAAACATAAAAATACCATGGAATATAGCAAAGAAACATGGACGAATTGATATGAAAATGATATATAATTAGACACCTATCAAATTCCCCCACACTTAAACTTTGCTAGTCCTCGAGCAAGTATAACGATATTAAACAAAACTAAACCGAAACAGAATCAAAGAAAAATTAAAACACACAAATGCTTCAACTTGCCAATAGGCCTCAAAGATTGTACTTAATTATAACATAAGGAAAACTTCAAAATAATGCACTTGATCAAGAATTTTATCTCAAAGATTAGTTTCGCTTCACTTCAATTCCTCAAGTGTGTGTGTGTATAGAGCCATTCTCACCTAATCACTTGTAACCCGGATGAGTTTATGCATAAAAATGAATCATATTTAATATTGAAGATGTGTGTATAAATGAACTCAATAGGCCTGCTTTTCAAGTCACTCTCCACTAATGTAGACAAGCACAACACCTGTCTCTTATACACATCTAGATGTGTATAAGAGACAGGCTTGTAACGGTTGGCTTGGGTGAAGGTATGATAAAGGATAATAATTTGGCTCAAATCACCACAAACACATAAATCATTCAAGACTACGTAGAGCTCAACCCTATAACACAACTTTATTTCAATTCACCAAGTTACTCCCCCAAACTTATTTAGAACACTCAATCTTTTTTTTTTTTTTTTGCAGAAAACAAAAGAAAAACTACACCCCCACACTTTGTTGTTTCATTCTTTTTAAGAACACTTAAGGGTATAGATCTCTTATTCTTCTTCTTTTGTTCTTTTTTTTCTTTTTTTTATTACACTTCCCCTCCCCCATACTTAAACAACACATTGTCCTCAATGTGTAAGTACGTGGACAATAAGTACAGATTGGCTTTTTTTTTCTTTTTTTTTTCAAACACAATAGAACTCACTTGCATTGCTCATGACACATCCCAACCTCCTCTAACTTCCCAAAACCAGAACATAGCTCAAAATTCAATTGTGAATGATCTACATGCTCATAGGTAAGGGATAAACTGTTTGGAACAAATTCATTTGAGGTTAGGAAATCTTTTAGTGAGTTAACAAAGAAAAAGGCTTACAAGGCTCAAAGGGGTAACTAGGGATCAATTTCAGTCAAGGTTGGCTATTAAGGCTCAAACTGTCCAAAGATGGCCTAAATCATTTTCCCAATGTTGCACAGTCTAGGATTTCGCCTCGAGTGACCATCAAACAAGTTCTAGAATTCATTGAAATCTGGAGAAACACTTAAATTACATAAACTTTCTCTAAGTAAACAAATACCTCCGTGATAATGGCTCGGTGCTCAATTTTGTGCAAGGAATCAAAGGTAAAGCAAAAACTAATTAACATTTCAAGCACAAAGATCCATGCATCATTTATCATTTTCCAAGCGTTATTCTTAATTCAATCATTATCTTATCATCGACCCACAAAATGCAAGAAGAGGTACGTGGCGTTGTTACACCTGAGTCAAGATTGTATATTTCAACAATCCTTAGGACCAGTAGCCCGCAGACTTAAGGTTTCCAGCCTATATACCTTTATTATGAAAGAACAAAACAAGAAACAAGACATTTCAAACAACATGAAATAAACAAACTACAGATTTATTTAGAGAGAATGCGTTTCAAGAGTTAAGGAAACCCCATATTCTACCATTCTCAGGTTTTTCCACAATGTTTTTTTTTTCGAATCGAAACTAATAAAGACAAAAACACACAACAACTGTAAATTACACAATACTAAACTTACTCATAAAAGAACAAAGTCCAACAAGCCAGCAAATAAAAACAAGTCAGTTAGAATGGGTTTAAAAAGTTAGAAGTTAGCCTCCTTATTCAGCCATTATGGATTGAAGAGATCCAGAATGCGTTTCAAGAGGAATTAAACTTTTTAAGCCACCACTCTAAAAGCCATGATTAGAAAATATTACCTGGGGCGAAAGAAATAACCTGAAAAAAAACTCAAAAGAAATGACATGAAAATCTCAAATAAACACACTAAAAAGAAAGTAAACAAAAACGAAGCAAACCAATAGATAGAGATTACAGATGGAGCGTTAAATCCAGTCTACGCCTTTTATTGCCTTCTCTAAACCAATCTATCCGAGCCGTTGTTAGATTAGGCGAATAGACGAATGCTTGTAATTTGTCAATTAACTCCCCTGCAGTTGAAGCTGTAACCAGGATTTGCTTCGCCGACGGTGAGATGAAGTTTTTTTCTACAGTTTGATCAAGAAAGGATAACAAACCATCAAAAAAATTATTGACATTTAACAAACCAATGGGTTTCCGATGGATGTTTAGCTGTGACCAAGAGGTGATTTGAAATATCTCCTCTAATGTACCATAACCACCGGGCAAAGCTATAAATGCATCAGATTTAATGACCATATGTGCAATACGCTCATGCATGCTAGAGACCTGTAACTCTTCCCCTATGGTGTTGCCTATGATATCTCGTACAGCTAATGGTTTGGGATAATGCCGAGAACTTTGCTCCCTCCTAGGGATGCAGCTGTCGACACACACCCCATTTACCCAAGACTACCCCCTCCATAAATCAAATGAATACCCCTCGCAGCTAATGTCCTACCAAGATCAAGAGCTGCTGTTGTAAACTCTCCATCTTTACCAATTTGCGATCCACAAAATACACATATATTTTGGAATCGTCGAATTGGTGCTTTCTCCATTTCTAAAAGTGCTCTAAACTTATGTAAGACAATGATTCAGGTTAGGTATTATGCAATTAAAGTGCAAGACAGGTTATAAAATGACATTTCAAAATATGCAGCATGGATATATACACACGTAAAACTCTCAATTTTGACACATGGGGACATAATTTCGGTGGGAGTTGCTCGATGCAGATTTATCGCCCAAAGATTTGACAAAAATGAGATATGCTTTCGGTGGGGTTTGACAAAACCTACACACTTGTCTCCCCACGTGAGCATGAAAAATGGAAATATCTTTCGGTGGGGTTTGATAAAACCAGACCCACTTGTCTCCCACGTGTGCTTATGTCATAAGTTAGTCATATGGTTTGTCAAAAAGAAACTGGAGAAATTTAAACAAACAAAATCAACAAACAACAACAACACAAAAACAACATTGATAATCAGATCAAACGAAACAAGAAAAAAAATTCGACAACAACAACACACATTCAAATATGCAAGTAGTTGTGATTGTGGCTCACATCTTCCTCTGGTTTTACGTCCAGTAACGGCTGAAACGCCTTCTATGAGTCGGGGATTTGCTTCCTATCCAGTTTTCTTATAAACTGGCAAACAGGATCGTTTTTAGTCAGATTCCCTAGACTATAACACTGCAATTCATCACGAAATTGTGTCCATAGATTAAGCAATTCATGCTGAACAAGTCCGTAAGAATGTGACTCAAGAGTTAATAAAACATTATCCAGCGACTCATTACTCAAACCATTCTTAATAAACGAAAGTTTATTTCTCTGTTCCTAGACACAAAACTTAATGAACGACAAGTCTGGTTACAATTCCATCTAGCACATTTATAACATACTTGTAACCTTTTCGCTCTTCGCCTCTTGGCGTAGTAGCTCTTTCCTAGACCAGGCATGTATTTTGCGAGATTAATGTTGGCTCACCGGACAATCTCACCTTGGCTTCGAGAAGCCATCGGATATCCGCAGGCACATTTAGGAGCATCAATGCCCAAAGTCTAGTCATCCGTACTTTATAAATTTTAAACACAGCATTTTGAGGAAGTGAAGGGAAATATTTATGAAGGTTTGACACAAAGATATCGGCATCCATTGAAGACGAGAAAAGAAGAGCTATTACCGATAATGCGATTGAGTTTGTTTTTCTCCAAGATATGCATGTTTCAAACCTTCGAGCAATGACTTCAGCTCCCGTTTGGATGTTTCCTCAAGCTGTTGCACAAATAAATTCGAAGTACGGAATAATCAAATTAAACAAATGAAAGGAAAAGAAAAGAACAGAAACAAAACTAAAGACACATAAAAGAGATAACAACACAATAACAAACAAAAGTAAAAAACAAATAAAAAAAATATAAAAACAAATAAGACAGATGGCAAAGAGAGATAAAACCTGATCAATTTGATGGCCTACGAAAGGAATCTCCTCGAGACACAAAAATCGATCATTATTACCATTTTATTTTTCTTTTCTTTTCTTTTTTTTATTTATTTTTCAAAAACATTGGGTTGCCTCCCAATAAGCGCTTGGTTTAACGTCCTCAGCCCGACGTTGGTTCCATCATGGGAGGATCCAATCTCCGCTGTGCTTCTCTAGTGGGCTTGGATCCTTCTTCCAACAAGAAATGGTGCATGCATATGGCTGGGCCTTGGATGTTAGCAATCGTCCACTTAATAGCTGTTTTGTGATCTCTAAGTACTCGGACGAGTTTCTCTTCTTGTATTCGTGCAAGGCCCATTTCTATTATAATTAGCAAAGGATCTTTGTCACCCAAAAACACATGCCTCAAATAATCTGGAAGTAGCTTAAGCTCCAAGGTATTGGCTTTCATCACAGAAGGAAGAAGTTTCTCATTAGATAAAGGCAATTCAATGTGTGAAACATCATACCTATTGGTGATTATAGCTATAGTCTCATCTAAGCATGCCATAGCTTCCTCCATTTCTTTGGACACTTGTATCAACCTTCTTGGTTCTTTGGAATTTTCTGTCCCTATGTGCTCACTAATAGCCATTTCCAATCCATCCTTGCGAGTTAACTCAAAACATTGTGGTGGCAAAGAATCAATAACGTCAACTGCAAAAACAGAATGTAAGTCACTAGGGTACCCCATTGCCTCGAAAATATTGAAACGAATCACCTCGCCATCAAACTCCATGGTGAGAGTGCCATCATGAACATCAATCTTGGTTCTGACAGTTTTCAAGAATGGTCTCCCTAAAAGAATCAGTGTTGGATTAGGAGATGTCACATCCTCTATTTTAAGGACATAGAAGTCTGCTGGGAAAACCAATTGATTCACCTGCACAAGCACATCTTCCACAACTCTTTTGGGATATGCATTAAAATGATCAGCAAACTGAATGGTAATACCAGTTTTCGCAAAAGGTCCAAGATTTAACGAAGCATAAATAAATGGCATGACATTAATAGATGCTCTTGAATCTAACATAGCTCTTTCAAACTTGGTTTTACCAATGGTGCATGGAATGGTGACCGTACCTGGATCATTGCATTTCGGAGGAATTTTTCTTTGCAATACAGCTGAAACATTTTCCCCCACACTTACTTTCTCATTCCCTTTTAAATTTCTCTTGTTGGTGCATAACTCCTTAAGACATTTTATGTGATGAGGTACTTGCTCGATAGCATCCAAAAGTGGTATATTTACCTCGATTTTATGAGAAGTTTCCAGGATTTCTTGTTCTTGTTCCTCCTTCGATTTTGCAAATCTACTAGGAAAAAGTGGAGGAGAAACATATGAAGGAATGGGAGTTATAGGATTTACCTGAGAAGTCAGTGTTTTGTTCATGGTGGAAGTGGTGTCATCTCCTTCATCAGTTTGTGATTTCTTTGGCAGTACATCTAATTGCTCTTCATTTTGCAAAGTTATCGCACAAGAATTCTCTCTTGGATTGATCACCGTTTGACAAGATAATTCTTCTGAGCCTTGGCCCTCGATTTTGCTCATGCTAGTGGCCAATTGTCCCATTTGATTTGCCAGGTTTTGGATACTTGCCCCAGTTTCCTGCTGGAATTGCATTGTGTTAGTGGCAAGTGCATTAACAATATCCTGGAGTGACATATCTAAGTTTTCTGGAGCTGGTTGTGGCATTGGTGGTGGTTGCATTTGAAATGGTTGTTGCACTCTAGGTTGATTAAAACCTTGTGGCCGATTTGGTATGGCATTTGAGGCGATTGGTTGATGATTCCAGTAATTAAAATTAGGGTGATCTCCCCATCCGGCATTATAAGTATTAGAGAAGTGATCATACCATTGCCTTGATTGTCCTGAAAATTCACTCATGGTATTGGCTTATTCTATATCTTCTTCCTGTAAAGTTGGATACATGTCCATTGGATGCTCCATGGCAGAATATACCCCATATGCATAAGATTTCTCCATATGTCCTACAGCCATGTTTTCCACAAGAGAGGTTAGCTCAGAAAGTTGTTGTTCAATGTTCGGAGTGCTTACCTCATTTACTCTCCAATGTATTTGTGGCTCAAATGGGCTACTGAATTGTTGGAAGTTTACTGCCATGTCACCTAAACACAAACAATCAGAAAAGAAAAAAAATACAAATCAACAATGAAAACAAAATAACAAATCGATTAGAAAATCAAAAATCAATCCCCGGCAACGGCGCCAAAAACTTGATGCGTTCGAAACTAGCAAGTATACTAGTCGCACAAGTAATAAAGTGATAAGTAGATATCGTTCCCACGAGGATTGATTCTAATTGAATTTGTTATTTTCCAGCAACAATAAACTAAACAGGGGGGGTTATGTTAAATGATTAACTAAATGAAATAAGAATGCAAATTAAGAATAACAAAATAGAAGTTAATTTGAATGAAAAATCAATGAGAGAAACCTGGCTAAGGGATCTTTCTCTGCCACAAGATATGGATTTGCGAATTAATCATAGAATTGTCATCCAATTACACCATTGAAATTATCAACCGTAGCTAACAACAAGCTCTGTTATCCCAATCTTTCCTTACTTTGTTGTTAAATAAAACAAGCTCTTTATTTAATCTCTATCCATTAAACAACCTAGAACAAGCTCTCTAAATTTAATTCAATGGATGCTTACGATAAGAAAGATAGGTTGATCTAAGTAATAAACACACAAGCTCGGATTATTTAACTTAGGTTGTATTCTCCAATTGCAATCTCTGATCACAATTTTGCTACTAAAGATTAGAAATTCAAGACAATTACGGATCAAGATTTCTACTCTAGCAATAGGCAACAACCAGATTATATTCAGTTAGCCATTCCAAATACAATCAGCAAGCAATCATAAGTATTAGATATGGGAAAATACAAGCAACTTCAATTAGAGAATTGGATAACAACCTATTACACAATCAACTCACAAAAACCATATCAAGGGCTTTGAAATCACCCTCAACCAATTCAGATTCAGTTACACATGTTCAGAAACATCATAAACACAATACAACAGAGAGACATTCCAGAAAATGAAGGGAAAAGGATAAACTTAGCAAATCTGATGAAATCTCTTAGGATTTGTAGTTCTTCCTCTTTCCAAGCCTTCGATCTCCTTCAAGAACTCCAAGAGATGAGAGAAATCCCAAGATACAGCCTCTAACACGTTCCCCCCCTCTTCAAGTTATCAAAATAAAACCATAAAATGTGTTTAAATACTCTGCTACAGTAACCTACTACAGTGTCCCGTATTATACATGCTACAATGATTTGTGGAATTACATTTCTATACTTCTCACACTGTTTTGATTATAACTTTTGGTACACTGAATGGATTTATAAACCGCAAATTTCTCCAGAAAATAGACTTCGAGAGCTTTCCAACGGTATATAATACGTCATCAGGTTCATTGTATATCAATACAATTAAATCCGAGAATATGGTTGACTAGCAGAGGTGAACTTGAAGGGTTTTACTCCATTTTTGTGCAAGTTGCTCCAAAACTCCTACAAATACCAAAACCACACAAAAACATAAAAATACCAAGGAATATAGCAAAGAAACATGGACGAATTGATATGAAAATAATATATAATTAGACACCTATCATTATGTTATGCACATCATGAGACATCTTAGAAAACATGATTTTGTGTGAGTTGTGAAAGATTTCAAAAAGGTTGGATATTGTTAAAAAGTTAGAAGTAGAGTTTGAGTTTAAATCCTACATAGTTCATTTCTTGAGCAGTGCTGAGTGCAAAAATTCTAAAAAATTCTAGGGTCATCACTCAATTCTGAAATTTTTATATGGTAAGCTAGACATATTGAGGAGTTTATAAAATTTTGAATCACTAAAAAATTCAAACTGTGTGAATTATAGTGAATTTTTGAACTTGCTACCATGAAATGTAATCCCCTATTTTGAAACAAAGTACGAGAAACGAGTTTTGTTTGAGGGACTAAACCTTCATGAAAATTCCTGGTTTTTGGGATGCAAAATCTTGATCGTATTTCATGTTGAATTGGAAATTTTCAGGATTTTTGGAATTTTGTATTAATTGATATGATTTTTCAAATTTCTGAATTATGAAACTAGAAATTTTAACTTTTAGAATAGTACAAGTAATCTAAACTGTTTTGACAGACTAAAACTCATTAGAACATTATGATTTTTGATGAAATGATTCTTATATGTGCATAGTTCTAGACTAAAAGGTTTGGTAAAGATTTGATTTACATAGAATTTTATAAAATTCTTCAAAGTAGTGCTGCTCAGTTGAAAGACCTATATACGAAATTTTACATATAGACAACATTAGTTCCATGACGTTTGGTGTTGATTGGCATAAGTAACCTCTTATTATAATTATTCAACCAATATATGTGTAGTGTTGAATTGTTATTGGTCTTATAGGTTGGTTGAAATGTTGCTAACCCTTAAGAGGTTTAATGATTTCTAGGTGGAAATCAAAACTAAAGAGTGAAGTAACCAGGTAAGTAGCTAGATCTTTCTGAGGGCACAATTGATTTTGTATGGATTTATAAAGGTGTTTTGCTTCTTGTGTTTGTGCATGGATGTGGATGTAAAATAACATGATTGAAGTTCATAGTCTATGGTTTTGAGATATAGAAAGTGCAATGAAATTATCTGTTTGTGATAATGTGGTGTGGAAAGGCATGGTTAATGTTTGATAATGAAATTGTGTGTGTAAAGGTGTAATTGATGCCTACGGTACTACGATACACACAAATTTCTTTATATGGTAGGCCTATATGTGTTATGGGGTGTGTGAACCCATATATGTGTAATAATTCATCGACAGCGATACGTAACGGGTGACTAATGGCTAAAGTAATATGTTATCGATGGGGATATGTAACAGATGACATATTTCCTAAAATGAAATTGTGAAAACAAATGTCATCAATGGCAATATGTATGACTAATGGCCATTGAATGTACCACCGACGACGATATGTAATGAGTGGTATGTTCAATAAATAGGTATTAAATAACTCATGTCATTGACGGCAATACGTAACGGATAACATGTTGTGAATGAGTTTTATGAAAGTCCTACCATGAGTAGTGGTATCATGTCCTTAAGTTTGGTTCATTGAATGTGAAGTGAATGTGCATGTAATATCATTGAGATTTGTACATTTATGTGTATAAAATTCGCACAATCTTGTATTTAAAACTTGGGCACAAATTTGTTTAAAAATTGCACCCTTGATGTGTAAGATGAGTCTCTATATGTGATGCAAGGTATGTTTTACATGTGTTAAGGTTATGTAGAGCATGAGCTTTAAAGTTAAATGGAATGTATGTGAGTGTAAACAAGAGAAAATCGCCTAAGTACAATGGCCAAACACAATGTTGGCACAGGAGCACCAGTGAAATTGAGCAAAAGCGTGAGCTCCATGCTACAAATCGGGTGGAGACAGAGAGCTGGCGTCGTATCGCAATCTGGGTGGTGCAGGAGCGCCAACCCTTTTTGTGGAAATTGTCTTTAGGTGAGAAACATGGCGCTGTCGCGCCAAGTGATCCGCGCAGGGGCGCGACCCATGAATGTTGGTACTATTACCTGACTTGCAGGAAAAGAAAGGGGTTGCTTGTTGATCAAGAAAAGATTGTGAATTATGTTTATGTGATTCATTCCTGCATGATTCCATTTTATCTTCGCCTTCTAGCTTCTTACTTGAGTGTTTTACTCACTAAATCTGCTGTGTGTCTCCGGTGAGCGTTAGTTGACTGTACAACAACATCAGAGTTCCCTTGCCAACCACCATACCGCTAAAGCACTCTAGATTATTTTTGTGTGAATCAGGGAATTTGATTCGTTTGGGTTCATTATTGTGAATAGTTTTATGATATGTGGTTGACATGATAAGAACTTTGTATTTTGGGATGCTGATTTTTATAAAAAGTTTGAAATTTCCTCAATTATTGTGTATGTTGTTAAGTCACCACTGCTTGTTATCTTGTGTAAATGCTTAGATTTACATTCCGGATCCTTGAAGGGTACGGGGTGTTATAAACTTGGGACCAACACTCTTTACTTCATCCAATCTTGTAATGACAAAGTCCCTTAGCGACAGTAGTTGCCAAATTGATGGCAGTGAGGTACACTTGCAACAATTTTCAAATCTTTAGAGCACTGAATTTGAAAATGAGAAATCTCCTAACCAAGTTGGAAGCTCCGTACCACCATAACTCCTAATAGCGAGATCATTCAGCTTTTGAATCGGTCTCAGCATGTCCTGCACACAAGTATCGGTTTCTGCGTTCCTTGAATTGCTGTCACTAGTAGTCCATTCCAGCAACAACGCGTTGAGATTCCCCTTGCCATTTAAGTTAGCCTCCTTAGCATCTCTAGCATCATTTACATTCTCCAAATTTGAAATGCCAAGTTTCCCATCATATTCGTTAACAATTTCAACTCTCCTAATCCGTAGCAAATGCCTGCACCTACGACAAACTTAGAAAGTGTTTGGAGACCAGTTAATCTGCCCATGCGCAGAGGCATTTTCTCCAATACAGTTGCACCAGAATTGTTGAGACGATGCAAGTTGATTAAGTTACCAATGTCTGCACACAATTTCTCTAGACGAGTACTTTTTTCAGTAAAAGCGTCTGCAAATTGTACAAAATACTAACTGATTCAGGCAAGGTTCGAATATCCGTGGACGAGCGGTCAAGGTACCGTGGATATTTTAAATCTCCAATATCATTCGGGATCTCAAAGATGCGAAATCTGGGCAAAGATAAGACCCTTGAGTGTTGTATATTCGGCACTACATGAAAAAGCATGTTATGAGATATGCTATTTTAGGTACCACCTTTCAATGTTACAGGTAAGAAAGTCCGTAATTGTTTGGCATCATGCAGGGCCGCAAAGTTTTGAAGGCATAAAGACCTAGATGTTGCATTACTGAATGATAAATGGCGAACACTTTTAGAAAACTTCGATTGTGTGTCACTCATGATGAATTTATTCCCTATCCTTAAGCAAGTTCCTCCTGCAGCCCGTTAAGCAAGTTCATTAATGAGGTCATGCATCACAAATCGGGACCTATCGTTGCTTGATTGTTGCAAAAATGACTTTGACTGTAGCTCACGAAAATACTTGTGACCTAAATCTTCCATTTGCTTTTCATTATTTTCCTGCTGTCGCAGTAAACCTTCAGCCGTCCATAATAAAATTATCTTATCCTCTTGAATTTCATAGTCTTTAGGTAACAACGAGCAATAAGCAAAAAATCGTTTTAAATGTTGAGGAAGATAGTAGTAGCTTCCTCTAAGAGCCAGTAGAATGTCACAACTTTCTTCTGGTAGTTACCATATTTGACTATTCAGTACTTCTTCCCAATCATCAAGATCATATTTACCACGTAAGAGGAAACGAAGGGTTTCGGCTGCTAATGGCAAAGCTTTACACCTTTTCACTATGATCTCGCCAATTTCTTTTAAGTTGATGTGCGCTGAAATCTCTTGTCCCCAGCGAGTGTTGAGTAAATACACACAAACAATCATCATCTGATAACTTTTCCAATGGATAAGATTTAAGAGTGCCGACCATTGATGACACGCTGCGAGTTGTTAAGATGATCTTACTTCCAGGTGAGCCAGCTTCAAATGGACCGCAGAGGTTGGTCCAGTCATTATAATTCTCATTCCACATGTCATCTAAAACAAATAGAAAGTTTTTCTTGAATAGTTTCTTCTTCGGTTCCTCTTGAAGCAGATTTAGATTATCAGCATCATTTGTTGTTCCACGAGCCATGGACTGCAGAATTGCTTTTGATGTCCTGATAATGGCAAACTCGTCTGAAATGCAAGCCCAAGCTTTGGAAATAAAATGATTTTTCACTCTGTTATCATTGTAGACAAGCTGAGCAAGAGTCGTCTTGCCTAGCCTTCCTATTCCTATAACAGGAATTACAGAGAATCCACCATCACTTCTCTCTCTCATCTTTCCTCCCGTAAACTTTGGTTTCATTAACCAAAGAGGTCGTCGTGGATGGTCTTTCTCTGATTTTTTTTGGATCTCCCTTCCGAATTTTCTTTCAAATGGAGCTGGTCTTTCTCTGTTGCAATAACATTCAGTCTAGTAGTGATCTCCTTGATTTTGGACATCATCATGTAATTAAATTTAACAGATGGTGGACTCAAGTTGGTGCAGCATGAAGGTATTAACTTCCATACCTCTTACTCGTATTAGCAAGAGGTTGAAGAAGTTCCTCCGCAAGGCTTCAGTTGCAAACTCATCCAACATATCTTCAACGTCGTAGGCCAAAATTTGAAGTTCGCGAAGCCAGATCTTCACTGACTGCTTCCTTGCTTGCTTCTTCTCTGCATCCTCAAGCACTGCCTTAATCTTCACCAACATATTCTTCCACTTCATGAGATCAGCACGGATTTGATCTTGCTGAGCAAACTTTAACAGTTCACGTGAAGCCAACTTTTTGAACAGCATCTCAGTGGAGACAGATAGAATGGTCTCTCCAATGATGGACATAGTTTCTGCGAAAAAACAGAGGAGTTAAGGGGAATCTACAGAATTTTGTTTGGTCTGTGAAGAAGCTTAAGAAGATTTTTAATTTCTCTAATCTCTTATTGATGGTGAGATTTACGTGGTTGGTGATTACCCAAACACGAGTGAACTTCATGGGGTGAAGGAGACACATCATGCAAGAAGAATTAATTCTCTTGAAATTTCTTCTGTGTATTTTATGCACAAACAACCTGCCAATCTGCCATCATAAATGGTATGTAACGTATAGTTGTCTCGCTCCTCAATTAATATTCAAGAAAAATTAGTTTACTGACTTAATTGTGGTTTTCATATATATGACGTCTTAGGAGTGTAATGAATTTGGCATATGAGATCTTATTGTTCATTGATTCTTAACTGTGTTTAGATTGTTAGTTTGGTCAATAAATAAGATGTCATTTTAAGTTTTGATTTTTGTTATTTTATAATGTTATATATAAAGACTTCTTAAATTCCTTGAAATATTCAATAATCTAAGTGGCGATTGTTTTTTGTCTGAAATATGAATGGGTCTGAATTTGATTGAAATCTGAATATGTTTGAATACAAATATATGAATGATATGATTTTTTTTTATTATTTAAGATCTGATAACAAGTTTTAAATTGATTTTTTTTAGTAACTAAAAACATTTAAAAGCTATTAATTTGACATATATATCCTTATTTAGTATTATATGTATTGTAAATTGTATATGTTATACAAAGATTTGTAAATAATCAATATAAAAAAATCAAAACTAAAATAGTACAGTGCCAAAAAAATTGCTAATTAATGTGTCTCACATATAATATGAATTTTTTTTTTGTTACTATCTAATTAAAAAATAATAAATGAGTATTCAAAAAATTATTTTAACAATTGAATATTAAAAAAAAGATAAATTTGATTGTCGTTGCTATGTGTTGTGATTTGCTCAAAGAGTTCAAAGATAGGAAAATATCATTTAAGGATTTAACAAAATAGGAATTATATAAATTTTTCAAGGGTATTTTAGAACTAAAAAAAAAGCAATCTATTCGTATCTTCTCCCATTCAGATAAAAACTAAAAAATATAGCTTTTTCTTTCAAATGCTTTTATCTGAGAAAAAGTGTTTAGTCCCAAAACAATCAACGTAAAAAGGTCTGAAGTTTGAGATTCAGTAAGATTCAGACTTCAAATGGAAAAACAATCAGTCCCAAAGTTTCATCCTACGAATTATTTCTATGATCTTATCATTTTTAAAAAAGAGTGAAAATTCTCCTAATTTCAAAATTGAGGGTGTCATATATATCCAACCAATTTGTATAATTGATCTCATGCAATTCGATGTCACCTACCTTTTAATTGGTAATCTTTCTTTCTTTTGGCGGAGCTACATACACCAATTTTGTCCTTTTATCCTTACGTTTTAGGCCACCTAGGTTTTTCCCTCTTTTCTCCCATGGCTGACATTTGTTGATCTCCCATCGGAGTAACTAGTCTGACAGCAGCAAAGAGATAGGTGAGTGCAACGTATGGATGTCTCCTGTATAGTTAACTAGTTAACATCGTTTAGAAATTGTCGGTTGGCACCCTTTTTTAATCGATGTTGTGGGCTTGTGTAACCTATGTGCTCTCTGAGAGCCAACCATCTAACAAGCTCATTGGTTATAGGCCCCGGAGGCAATGGACTTGGACTAGCCATGGGTTTTGAATTGGACTCTAGTGGCCACTAGGGTAAGCCCAATTATGGTACAAGCATCAAATTGTAACAAAATTAACTTCTATCGTTCAAACATTTTTTACTTTCTTATTCTAATCCAACACTTTTAGTGTTAGATATTTTTATTAGCATTAAAAGAACTAATATTTTTTGCTTTTATCTTAGCTCAAGTATAAATAAATTTACTCAATTTTATACCTTTGTACAATTAATACTTTCATTTCTTTTTGTACAAAGGTTTTATGATTACATTTGGGATTTAGCTACTATACAACTAATGTATGGATATGTCAATTACTTATATAAAAGTCATAAAAAATATATAAAATTTGAAAATACATATATATAAATCTTGTTGACAATTATAAAAAAAAATTTGATAAAAAATTGATAGTGTTCAAAACAATTTTTCTATAATCATTTACAACTTTTATGTTATAGGGACAAATTTTTGCACCTACGTAAGTTGGTTGGGCCTGCCCCCTTGCGACTAAGCTGGTTGGGCTTGCCCTTACCGTTGGACTGAAAGTGGAGTGTACTTGTAGAAGCACTCCAATGCTTTGGTCAGATACAAGGAAGGGGGAGATGATAAGGTTAACCAATAAAAACATTAATAATAGACATGAACATAGAAATATGAAGAGCATGAAGCACATAGAACTAAAGAGAGAGGTATATTGCACCCTTCTACCTGCATTTACTTTTCTTTTTTTTTTTTTAGATGACCAAGGTGATCGGGGCCAGCTTACCACACACCACAACTAATTCTCTACTACAACCTTCTATCATGGTCTCCCGCATACCTCATGGGATAAGCATTTGTGAGAAATTGAACCCAATATCTCATAATGGGCTTTCCATTCAATCTTTGGTCACCTCTTGTCACTTGGGCTAACACATTGTGGATCGTGTTTACTTCTTGCATAAGTGGTGGAATGATTTCCTTATACTCAATGTGTTTCTTCATAAAAAGGCCTCTGAAAGAGTACCTATGTGTCATGTCTATGTGTATCTTGTGTACATCTATACATAAGTACCAAAATAATGCCTTGAGAGAGTTTAGTAGGGATGTAGGAGGACCGGCAGGGGCCATGTTGGATTGGAGTGGAAGCCTTCCTTATTTATTTTTCTAAAAAACGTCTATCTATCTCTAGATCATGATTTTCCACTCAAAATCTCTGAGAACCGGTCATTTATCTCTCTTTTTCCTAAAAAAAAAATAAAAAGCTCACAGAGATTGGTATGAGGGTCCTCCCACTCTCTCACTAGAAGTTGCCTCTCTCTCCAAAATCCATCGCCCTCTATTGTAATCCCTCTCAAATCCCTCATTTTTTCATCTTTCCTTTTTCTATGTATCAAGTCCTTTCTCCCAAAATGAGAACCTCTCTATTATCATTTCTCAAATAGACAGACCTATGCTTGGACTAGAGGGCCCCGGGCCCCCACCAAAAATATGAAATTCCTTGATACCCCTTAAGTTTCAAGAGTCACATATATAGCCATATATAAAAATTACTTGATTTTAACAAATATATCTTTATATAAAAATTATATTATTTTAATAAATATATCTCCTACTATTGAATTCACCATTAACTTTGGGTGTTGTTTCTATCAAACCCTCTTAAGAGTTACATAGTTAGATGGGTTCATTCATGGTACCTCCATTTTATTTTATTGCATGATTGAAATGTCATAATATATATACTCATATAATTTATTTGGTAGCCATTTAGAATATACATAATCAAAATGGATTTGAAAGATTATTGTAATATATATACTACATCAATCTAAATTTTTATAAGTATTCTTTGAACTCAATTCATCATCAATATATTAATTTACATAGAATCTTAAATTTAGATTATTAATTAGTACAAAAATATAAATTGTCTAGTTATAGAATATCAAAATCCAAATATTAAATACATTTATCTCTCACATAAAGTGTTAAAACAATATTATTTAAAACATATTAATTTAATTATAATCAAAAGACTTTAAAACTTATATATAGGCTAAAAAACTTTTTTAAACTATAATAGATTACCTTTGTCTTACATATGTGTGTGTGTGTGTACAGAAATAAAAAAATAATCTAATTTTTAAATTATTTGTAAATTATTTTAAATATAATTAAATCATAATTATTATATTTATCTACATACTTATTTTAATTCTAAATTGTAGTGTCCCCTCTAAAGAAAATTTCTGGGTCCACCACTGATTTCTCTTTTCTTATCATATTTATATTCAATATCATGTCACCTTATACAAATTCCAAGCTCCAACCACATTCTTATGTTATCTTATCCAAAATCTTATCATATTACACCTCATCTTATCCAATTCTATGGATTTTGCTTTGTTTTAGGCTTCTTAGAATTTTGTCTCTTCTTTTTTAGCTTTTAATATTTATTTTGGGTTGGACCAAGGTGCAAATTTTAGCCCTATATATATATACACAAAACTAGGGAATGAATCTACTGCTCTAACTAGGCATACCACTTCAATATATAAATAAAAATAAAATGGGATATACCGCTGAATCCCCCAACTAATTGGTTAAAATAATCTTGTATTTGTTTTTATAATTTGAGTTTTTGTTTTCAAAATTTAGTAAGAATATGTGATTGATTTTAATTTTTTTTTAATTTTGAAAATGATATATAGTTGATATTGATTTAAATACATTAGTAAATGTTCGTTTTCAGATAACAGTATTTTAAAAATAAAAAGAAACACACCAAATGTAATTGACCTTTAAAATACCAATTATGCCCTCATTTTTGTTAAAAGGTATATAAATCTAAATCAATCATTTTTAAAAATATATATATAATTTTGCTTAATGGAAAGACAAATCAAATTCATTACATCCAACTGAAACACAAAAGCATAGTATCCCATCACCACTCAAAACTACCGTCTTTTACCTTTACAGCAAACACAGCTCCAAAAAAAAAAAATCATTGGCTTATCGAATTATCTATCAAACCTTGGAATAGATTCAACAAAAGATAGCAAAAAATCCACTATCTGTTTTACGTCAAGCAATACATTGAGTAACTCCTAATATAGTAGTAAAAGCAAGACGTGTAAGTGGATCGACTTGAGTTTCTTTTAAAATAGGATCCACACAAGGAAAAAGACTTGTCATTTGTTAGTTACTAGAGGCATCCGTCAAAATATGACTTTCAAATTAAGTTCTAAAATGCTACCAAAGGAAGTGTGATCGAATCAATTCATTAAAAAGAATTGACTCAAATATTCCTTATGTATCCATGGGGTGTTATATTGAATTTGAATCTATTTTGAATAAATCTATATTGATTGACTACCTCTATTTTCTTCTTGTTAGCAATTACCACTATTTTGAATTTGGATCTTCCAATCATTCCCACATTCATTCTCTTCATTAAAAAAATAAAAAATAAAAAAATTGTCGGGTAAAACCAATAAAGATTTTACCGACTTCCAAACCCAGCAAATGCTTTTCAAGTTATAGAGATATTAATAAAATAAAACTAATCTTCACAACCCAATCGGAATCCTAGTCAAACGGAAACTCACAAAAAAATACCGGATATTAATTTGTATTAATCAAACAAAACTTTCCAAATCTCAATCTGAATTTAAAACGGTTTCAAACAAAATCATCTACATTCTAATACGATTTCACTGTTAAAGTTTGAAAACAATGAAAAAAATTTGAGAAGTACAAGCGAATCAAAATGTTTCCGACTACATCCGCAATGAATTGAACATTGTGAAAATGAACACAGAAAAACCCAAAGCCATTGACCAAAATCGATGTCCATCATTTTGGATCAAACGTAAGTTGAACCTTGCATAAAGTTTAATTAATTTCAACATACTTATGATTTTCATTCTTTGAGACGTCTCTGACAATCGGTTCTAAGATTTATTATATTTGACCTTAATTATCCTGGCAAGTGGCGACACTAAAATATAAACCAGTAACACAATCAATAAAACTGCACTGTTAGCAACACTTCTGCAACACTTCAGAGGTTGCTAACTCACGGGCAGTTGCATTGCACAGCCGTCAACAATTACAATAAAATATAAAACTCAAGAGAGTAACAATTTTTGACCGCCAGACATGGCAAGAAACAAATCTATCTAAGATAAAAAAATTCATCACATTAACATGTGAATTATTATTCATCAATAAGCCAGTGACGCAGGCAACTCAAAGCGATAAAAGATGAAAAGAAATCTAAATACGACCGGTGCCAATAGTAGCCATCTTTAATACAGTATGAAGAAAGCTTTCCAGGAGAAGAAAATATATTACAATGGGAAATATAATATATCGCTCCGCTTACAAGAATGTTAATATTACAATGCCACCAGAGTCCAAAAGTACGTATACATGTAACCACAAATGATACAAGCAAATACATCTATCGCATCCAAAAATGGGGGAACGAATGGAAATGATAACTAAAAACATTAAAAGGAAAAGAAAAAATGAATAGAAGAATATGATAAATGGATTTAAAACATGCGTTGAATCCATTGTTCTGTCACTAGGGCAAGTCATAAAAACCCGATATTCAGGAACTATAATCCTATGTACACCGACAAAAATCGTAATAGAGAAATGAATTTCTGTCTTATTGAAAATTAGGTTACAGCCTTGGTTTATATACATAATTGTCTAGCTTAAAAATAGTAACAAATTCCTAAAAATATTAAACCCAAAACCAAAAAATTATGTACCTAAATCTAATCCCTAAAACTCAGGTGAAATCTGCACCTAACACTAATTCCTAAAAATCAGGTAATTATATAAGATTTTCTACACAATCTTTCCAAATAAGGCTACTTAATTCGACACTCCCCCTCAAGCTGGTGAATGGATATCTTCCATCCCAAGCTTGCTAATAATTTCTTGAAACACAGTGCTTGTCAGTCCCTTTGTGAGTACGTCTGCTAACTGATCCTTGGTTGAAACAAATGGAGTGCATATCAAACCACTGTCTAGTTTCTCCTTGATAAAATGTCTATCAACTTCAATATGCTTTGTTCACGATCATGTTGGACAGGGTTATGAGAAATACTGATAGTTGATTTATTATCATAGTACAGCCTCATGGGTCCTTCCTATTTTATTCTTAAGTCATCTAAGATTATCTTCACCCAGAGTAACTCACATATTCCTAACGCCATTGATCTGAACTCTGACTCTGCGCTCGACCTTGCTACCACGTTCTGCTTCTTACTTCTCCATGTTACAAGATTCCCACCTAGGAGAGTATAGTAACCAGATGTTGATCTCCTTTCAACCAAAGATCCTGCGTTGTCTGTATTAGTATAAGCTTCGAACGTCATGCCTGTGCCTGTTCGTCGCTTAAACAAAATTTCTCTTCCCGGGCTACCTTTAAAGTATTGTAATATCCTATTTACTGCTTTGAGGTGTGACTCTTTAGGATTATGCATAAATTGGCTAACCACACTCATTGCAAATGCTATATCTGGTCTTGTGTGTGCTAGATATATCAACCTCCTAACAAGCCGCTGATAGGATCCTCTATCTACCACGGGATCTTCTGGAGCATCACATAATCCATGATTGAATTCGATCGGTGTCTCAACTGGTTTACGACCCATCTTCCCTGTTTCTTTCAACAAGTCGAGTACATACTTTTGCTGGGAGATGAAAATTCCTTGCTTTGAATGCACTACTTCAATGCCTAGGAAGTATTTTAATTTTCCTAGCTCTTTGATGTCAAACTCCTTCAAGAGACATTGCTTCAAATTGTTCATCTCTTCTACATCATTACCTGTTACGATGATATCATCTACATAAACTAGCAATGCTGTGACTTTCCCGTAATTCGAGTGTCTCACGAACAAAGTATGGTCTCCTTGACTTTGCTTGTATCCCAACGATATCATCACCTTAGCAAACCTCCCAAAACAAGCTCGTGGTGATTGTTTGAGCCCATAAAGAGCTTTCTTCAGCTTGCACACCATTCCCTCTTTAGATTTAAAACCAGGGGGAACTTCCATGTAAATATCCTTTTCTAGATCACCGTGGAGGAATGCATTCTTAACATCAAACTGTTATAGATTCCACTCAAAATTAGCAGCTAATGACAAAAGTATCCGTACTGTGTTCATTTTTGCAACAGGGGCAAATGTCTCAAGATAATCAATGCCATAGGTTTGAGTGTATCCTTTGGCCACCAATCTCGCCTTGTATCTTTCTACTGAGCCATCGGCCTTGTATTTTATAGTGAAAATCCACCTACATTCGACCAGTTTCTTCCCTCTCGGTAATTCAACTAACTCCCATGTCTTGTTCCTCTCAAGAGCTTCCATCTCAGTCTTCATAGCATTCTCCCATTTCTTGTCTCCTAATGCCTCAGTTAGATTTCTTGGTGTGGGAATTGTATGGAGATTGGTTAGGAAGGCTATATGGTTTTGTGATAGATTTTGATAGGACATGAAAAGATACAGTGGATGTTTCGTGCAAGTTCTTGTTCCTTTCCTAAGTGCAATTGGTAGGTCTTCAGTACTCGATTTTTTATGTTTGTCTGTTGGTTCAATTGGGTCAACACTTTGTGTGACACTGTCGACTGGTTTGAAAGTGGTTTTGGGAATTTGGGCAATAGCAGGAATGAGAGATTGAGTGGTTTCGGGAATTTGGGCAACAACACGAATGGGAGATTGTACCTGTACTGGTCGAGAGACTGGTACTTTCCTCCTGGAATAAACCTGCAGTGGCTGAATGCTATCTTGATTTCTCTCATCTTTCATCATTTCATCTGATTTGGTTGACTCGATTGGTGGAGAAGTAGGAGAAGTGGACTAAAAAAAACTAGAATCAAGAATAAACATATCCTTTGCTTTATCTTCATTCAAGGTCTTCCCCTGAAGATAAGCGTGCTGAAAAAAGGATTCTTCTTCGACAAAAGTAACATTAGCTGAGACAAAAAATTTTTTAGTAGGTGGATGAAAACATTTATAACCCTTTTGTGTAGGAGAATATCCAATAAATATGCATTGAAGAGCATGTGGATCCAATTTGCTCCTATTGTGAGAATGAACATGAACAAATGCAACACACCCAAAGATTCACGGAATAAGATTGTTTGAAGTAGAGAAGTTTGGGAAAAATTTTGTGAGAGTATCAATTGGACTTTTGAACCCAAGGACACGTGTCGGGAGCCTGTTAATAAGATGGGCACCAGTTAATACAGCTTCACCCCAGTACTGTTTAGGAACATTCTTGTGAAATAGCAATGCTCTAGTGATCTCTAGGAGATGGCCATTCTTTCGCTCAGCCACTCCGTTTTGTTGTAGGGTGGTAACACATGAGGATTCATGAATAATCCCTGTTTTCTGAAAGAATGGAGTAAGAATTTGATTGAAATAATCCTTGGCATTGTCTGATCGAAATCTCTTAATTTTTACATCAAACTGAGTATTGATCATGTTGTAAAAATTAGGAAAAATAGTGCTAACATCATATTTATTTTTCAAGAGGTAAAGCCATGTAACTCGGGTACAATCATCAATAAATAAAACAAACCACCTAGCATCGAAAATATTTGGAATGGTAGAAGGCCCCCAAATATCGCTGTGAATGAGAGAAAAAGGAACAAAGGTTTTTGTATTGCTTATTGAAAAAGAAGCAAGTTTGTGTTTGGCAAGTTCACAATCATTACAATGAAAGGTTTCAAAAGCAAGACCTTTAAGTAAAGAATGAAACATCAACTTGAGCATTCTAAAAGATGGATGACCTAAATGACGACGATGAAGCCAAATTTTATTTTGGTTTGACATGACAGACTCAGAAAAAAATGATGTAGATATGGGATTTTCAACTCCTATTATACTGCTTTGTTTTTTCCAGGAAATAGAGACTGCCTCTCTGACTAGCACGTCCAATCATCCTCTTCGTGTCCAATGCCTGAAAAATACAATGTGAAGGGAAAGGTTACACTGCAATTTAAATCTCTGGTTAATTTTTGAATGGAAATAAGGCTTGCAAATAGCTTTGGAACATGAAGGACATTTTTTAGTGTAAGGTCCTTGTTTATGTAAATATCCCCTTGGCCCGCTACGGTGGTGATGGACCCGTCGGCTATTGTGATCTTTCTATGGCTATAGTTGGGGGTATAAGAGATAAAATATTTGGAGGAACAGGTCATATGGTCAGTGGCTCCTGAATCAATCACCCACATGTGAGGAGAATTTCTTTCTGAAACATTAGTACAAGAGGAAGAAGAAATACTTGAAAACACCAATGAACAAGTACGTGTCGAGGTTGGCTTCTCAAAAGATCCCAAAAAGGTTTTTGGTTTCTCAATTTCTTTGATGTTAAATTCATGCGCAGATTTCTTGGAATGTTCTTCAATGGTTGACGAAGTACTCACCATATGTGCCTGACTTCGATCATTCACACTTCGATTGGGTTTCTCATTGGGCCTGCCATGAAGTTTCCAACATCTCTCCTTGGTGTGACGATGCTTCTTGTAGTATGTGCAGAATAGAGAGTCTCGGTTGAATGCTTTGGTTGAGTCCCCTCGAGTAACTAATGAAAGAGTGTTTACCTTTTTCAATTCTGTGGCTTTGGTAACAAGTGCAGAACTACCTCCCCCTTGAGGTTCAAGCATAACACTTCGATGTCCCTCTTCAGCGCGTATAATATAGATTGTCTCATTCAAAGATGGCAGGTCCGTTTTTTCCAAAATCTGCACTCTTATAGCATCAAATTCAACGTTTAATCCTGCAAGAAAATCATAAATACGATTTTTCTCCACAAAACGCTTCAGAATTGCTGCATCTTCATTGCGGCGCATTTGGATGCATTGATAATGGTCCATCTCTTGCCACAAGCCTTACAAGAGACTCGAATATTCAGTGACAGTCCGAGTCCCTTGTTTGGTTGCTGAAATTTTCATCTTAATTTCGTAGATTTGTGCAGCATCATTAACCTTGGAATATGTCTATCGAATAGCTTCCCAAATCTCCTTGGCAGTTCCAAGAAACATACATGTATCACTAATTTCTGGCAGCATCGAATTCCATAACCATGACATCACAATGGAGTCTTGTTCGTCCCACGCCGCAAATTTGGGATCGTCCTACGAAGGATCTGTGCCCATTAAATGGCTCAATTTCCCTCTGCCCTTTAGGAAAGTGCAGACCAATTGTGACCACTTCAAGTAATTCTTCCCATTCAATCGATATGCGGCTTGAATGTTTTGCAAGTCTCCGGTTGTAGTATCGGCAGTATTCTCGAATACAGGAGCACTCGTGACAGGGTTGGTGATTTCGATAGAACTTTTGGGTGATTCCGACATGATTGATTAAATGGAAAAATAAACAGGGAAATATGAGAGGGAAGGCTAAGACGATTGAGAGGAACAAAGAAGATGGAACTTGGTTGGGTATGGCCAGAGAAAAGAACAGAAAAATTTAGAGTTTATCAAAAAAGAGCCAATAGCTCTGATAACCATGACAAAAATCGTAATAGAGAAATGAATTTCTGTCTTATTCAAAATTAGGTTACAGCCTTGATTTATATACACAATTGTCTAGCTTAAAAATAGTAACAAATTCCTAAAAATATTAAACTTCCCAAAACCAAAAAAATTATGTACCTAAATCTAATCCCTAAAAATCAGGTAAAATCTACACCTAACACTAATTCCTAAAAATCAGGTAATTATACAAGATTTTCTATACAATCTTTCCAAATAAGGCTACTTAATTCGGCATACACAAACACCCTCTTGTAATAATTCTGAAGTAAAATTTGAAACCACAAAATGCTAGAAGCATGCAGTGGTTAAGCGGGCCTCAGCCACTAAAAATGGAGTGAAATATGAATTTGTCAACCAAAATCTATCAGACACTTAGAAATACTTGTAACTTGAGGACGCACACTGTGGTGGTGGTGGCACCTATAATTAGGAGTGCGACAACTGCTAGAGTTTGAACCATCATTCACATCACCATTCTCAGCTGGATCACTGTAATGCTGACCATGACCCTTGGATTCCACCTAGAGTAGCTGCCCGAGAAACATGGCCCACAAGTCCATTGGCGGCTGCATCAAATGCAGATCTCCAATCATCAACTGAAACACATACTCTTGGGATACTTTCTGCAAATTTCACAATCCAGAGATTATGAAGTCAAAAACTGAAGTTTTTCATCAATAAAGAAAAGTTACAAAATATTTTTGATCTCCACACGTCTTGCACAAACAATCGTAGAAACATAACCTATTAGCATCCACAGTTTTATCATGACAACTTCAGAATGAAATTTTATAAAAGTTAAACACATTTAAAAATAAATTTGCTATCTTTAATCAAAGAATAGCTTTATACACTGAAAAGCTCCAAATAGAGTAAAGAAGTTAAACCCTTAAAACTTGGGAAGGAGTGACAAGTCAGGTTCAACAAGATTTAAGGTTAAACACTTGAGAAGTTAAACCCTACAATTTCTTGAATGTCCCTTGACCATTATCCCTAGGAAGAAATTACCATAGTTTAACAGTACAAGAATCATAATTTAGAAGTATAATATAATTTGGTTTATCTCATGATTTTTTGTCAATGATAGAAAAAGCTAAGCATCATTTGACAGCAAACACATACAGTTTTATCAATGGCAAAGGTTGTGGGCTTTCAATTGCTAAGATTATAGCATAAATTATGGCTGAGATTTGAAGATCTAATTTATCATAATTTGTGTATTAACTGTATATATTCTTACCTAAAATAGATTAGCAGTAATTAGTGTAATTACTGTAAATCTGTATATATTCTTACCTAAAGTAGATTAGCAGTAATTAGGGTAATTGCTGTAAATATTTTCTTGTCTAAAATAGGTTGTACACCAATTCTTATTTAAAGGAAAGATCATCAAAGAAAGAGGCATTCAACCATTTTCTCAAACTTTGTTATGGTATCAGAGCCTGCATTTGAAATTCATATCTGAATCTTCGAATCTCTATCAGTTTCTTTTTGCTTCTATCTTCCAAAGAATTTTTGCTGAGAATTTTCTTGGAAGAATGTCTATAGAGACTTTGGCTATCAAATTAACAGGAAAGAATTATGCAGTATGGAAATTTCAGTTCAGAATGTTTCTGAAAGGGAAGGAGCTTTGGAATCACATTGACGGGTCTGCTCCTGCTCCTAAAGAAGGTACAAAACTTAGTCAATGGGAGGCAAAGGATGCTCGAATCATCTCTTCTATTTTAGGTTCTATTGAAGCTCATATGGTGAACAATTTACGTTCCTTTAGTACAACTAAGAAGATGCAGGATTATCTGCAATGCATATATCATCAAGATAACACTACAAGACGATTTCACTAGAACTTGAGATTTGTAACTTCAGTCAAGGTAATCTCTCTATTGAACAGTATTATTCTGGATTTATTAATCTATGGAGCGAATATTCTGGTATTATCTATTCAAAGGTATCTAATGAGGCCTTAGCCAGCCTTCAAGCGGTTCATGAAGACAGTAGACGTGACCAGTTTTTGGCGAAATTGAGGCTAGAATTTAAAGTTACAAGGGCTGGATTACTGAATAGAAATCCTGTCCCTTCCTTGGATATATGTCTTGGTGAATTGTTGCGTGAAGAACAAAGAATGGCTACACAAGCTGTTCTTGGTTCGTCCAAAGAGACATCTAAGGTTGCTAATTTTGCTTATACTGCTCAAGGGAAGAACCGAGGAAAGGGACAAATGCAGTGCTATAGTTGCAAGAAGTTCGGGCATATTGCCCATAATTGTGATAAGAAATTCTGCAATTATTGTAAACAGAATGGACACATTATCAAGCAATGTCCTACATGCCCAGAAAACTGACGAGGCCAAGCTTTTCAGGCAGTGCTATCTCAGAACCTACCAATATCAGTTCTACAGCCACAATTGCTGGCACAAATTAGTCTTTTACTACTCCGAAAACAGTCCAACAGATGATCATCACAGCATTCTCTACTCTTGGACTTCATGGTCAAGGTAAGATTATTTCTTCTCCTTGGTGTGTTGATTCTGGGGCATCAAATCATATGACTGGATCACCTAATTGGCTGTATAATCTTCAAAAGTATACTGGTAAACAAAATATTTAGATTGCTAATGGAAGTAATCTTCCAATTACAGCCATTGGTGATATTGGACTTTCCTTTCGTCATGTATTTGTCTCTGCTGGATTGTCTACTAGTTTAATTTTAGTTGGGCAATTGGTGGATAATAACTGTACTGTAAATTTCTCTCGTCGTGGTTGTCTTGTGCAGGATCAGGGGTCGTGGAAGGTGATCGCGAGGGGGCCTAAAATGGGCAGATTATTTCCATTGCAATTTATTATTCCTAGAACTTTGTCTTTGGCTTCTATTATTATTGAAAATAAGGCTGACGTTTGGCATAAACAATTGGGCCATCCAAATAATGTGATAATGTCTCATTTGATGAAGCATGGTTTTCTTGGCAATCAGTGTTCTTCTAATAGTTTATCTCTTGATTGCTCTGTTTGTAAACTAGGAAAGAGTAAAGTGTTATCTTTTCCTACTTATGGTACTTGTGCTAATACATGTTTTGAGATTATACATAGTGATGTTTGGGGTGTTACTCATATCATTTCCCATGCGCAATATAAATATTTCGTGACATTCATTGATGACTATAGTCGTTTCACATGGATATATTTTCTGCGTACTAAAGCTAAAGTGTCAACTATTTTCAGAAGTTTTGTGGCTTATATTGAGACTCAATTTTCCACCATCATTAAGGTTTTACGGTCTGATAATGGAGGTGAGTATATGTCACATGATTTCCAAGCTTTCTTACAACAAAAAGGCATTATATCTCAACGATCATGCCCTTATACTCTCAACAGAATGAGGTGGCTGAATGGAAAAACCATCACTTGCTGGATATGGTTCGCACTTTACTCTTAGAGGCCTCAGTTCTGCCTAGATTTTGGGTGGAAGCTCTGTTGACTGTAGTTTATTTGATTAATCGGCTACCTTCTCAACAATTGAATTTGATTCTCCTTACTTCCGTCTTTTTGGTATGCAGCCTGATTATCATATGCTACACACTTTTGGATGTGTTTGCTTTGTCCACTTGCCTTCACATGAACGTCACAAGCTTACAGCTCAATCAGTAAGGTGTGCATTAATGGGATATAGCACTGCTCACAAAGGATTTATGTGTTATGATGCTGCCACTAATCGACTGCGTGTTTCTAGAAATATGGCTTTCTTTGAACATGAGTACTATTTTTAGCAACAGGATCTCCCTTCACATGGTGTTCTTTTTCCTAGCTTTGATGATATATCTCCCTCCATTGAGCATTTTAAACCTGGTTTTGTCTGTCAGCGATGACAGCCCCCATCATTGCAAACCCTTCCCGACCCTGATCCAGTGCCCACTTCAGTGGCTCTTCGAAGATCTACTCGTGTTAGTCGTCCTCCTGATAGGAATGGTTTTTCTGCTATTTTAACTGATATTACAGTTCCTACCTCCTATTCTCAGGCCACTAAACATGTATGTTGGGAGAAAGCTATGCAAGAAGAACTTCAAGCTCTTCAAGAGAACCATACTTGGGATATTGTTCCTTGTCCTACTAGTGTTAAACCCATTGGTTGTAAATGGGTATATTCCATTAAGCTGAGATCTGATGGGTCACTTGACCGATACAAAGCAAGGTTGGTGGCACTCCGAAATCGACAAGAGTATGGAGTTGATTATGAGGAGACATTTGCACCAGTGGCAAAAATGATAACAGTGCGACTTATTCTAGCTATTGCTGCTTCCAAGGGATGGTCATTATGACAGATGGATGTTAAGAATTCATTTTTACATGGGGATCTTAAGGAAGCAATTTATATGACTCCATCACTAAGGTTATTTTTTACACCCTCTTCTGATGTTTGTAAACTAAACAAGTCACTCTATGGTTTAAAATAGGCTTCGCGTGCTTGGTTTGATAAGTTTCGATCCACACTTATTAGCTTCTCTTTTGTCCAGAGTCGATATGATTCCTCTTTGTTTCTTTGCAAGACTCCTAAAGGAATTGTTTTGCTCCTAGTATATGTTGATGATATCATTATTACAGGGACTAACTCTGAATTGATTTCTCAGCTTCAACAGCGCCTTCAAAGCTCTTTTCATATGAAGGACTTAGGTCCTTTATGCTATTTTTTAGGCCTTGAAGTGAACTCTATAGCGGCTGGTCTTTTCTTAAATCAGCATAAATACATTCAGGAGATAGTTACATTGGCTGGTCTTCATGATGGTTGATCTGTTGATACTCCCTTGGAAGTGAATGTTAAATATCGTCATGATGAGGGTGATTTTTTGCTTGATCCCTCCTTATATAGGCGTTTAGTGGGGAGCTTGAATTATCTAACTATTACTCCGCCTGACATTTCTTTTGCTGACCAACAAGTTAGTCAATTTATGTAGGCCCCTCGGCGCCTTCACTTGGCTGCTGTTCGTCGCATTGTTCACTGTTTGCAAGGCACTTCTACTCGCGGTCTTTTCTTTCCTATGGATTCTCATATTCACTTGGTTGCATATAGTGATGCTAACTGGGCTGGCTGTTCTGATACTCGACGTTCCATTACTGGCTAGTGCATGTTCATTGGCAACTCTCTTGTCTCTTGGAAAAGCAAGAAGCAAGATCGGGTGTCGAAATCCTCCACTGAGTCTGAGTATCGTGCAATGTCCTCTGCGTGTTCTGAGATTTTTTGGCTTCGAGGACTGTTGGGTGAGCTTGGGTTTCCTCAAATGGAACCTACTCCGCTTCATGCGGATAATACCAGTGCTATCCAAATTACGACTAACCCAGTGTTTCACGAGCGCACCAAGCACATAGAAGTGGATTGTCACTCTATTCGTGAAGCATATGATGCCCATGTCATTTCTCTACCTCACATCACCACTGATCAACAGACTGCTGATGTTACTAAAGCTCTCTCACGCCAATGACATCATTTTTTGGTTACTAAATTGATGCTTTCTGATCATCCAACATCAATTTGAGGGGGGATATCAATGGCAGAGGTTGTGGGCTATCAATTGCGAAGATTATGGCAGAAATTATAGCTGAGATTTGAAGATCTAATTTATCATAATTTGTGTATTAGCTGTATATATTCTTACCTAAAATAGATTAGCAGTAATTAGTGTAATTGCTGTAAATCTGTATATATTCTTACCTAAAGTAGATTAGCAGTAATTAGGGTAATTGCTGTAAATATTTTCTTGTCTAAAATAGGTTGTACACCAATTCTTATTTAAAGGAAAGATCATCAAAGAAAGAGGCATTCAGCCATTTTCTCAAACTTTGTTAAGTTTAACGTCAGACCACTTAAAAGTAGAAATGCAAAAATGAATAATCTTCCGTATATATATGAAATAGATCAGCCATTACCAGCGGGGGCAGCAGCCTCTCGATCGGAATGAATGCTACGTTTGCATGTTATTTTAGAAAGGAGTGACAACTGTTTCTCATATTGCTCCCTTCTATGTTTCACATTCTGGTTTACCTGAAGGAGCTGTTCAATCGTTGCTGCACTTTGTGCACTATCAAGATATATAGATAGATAACTTCACATTGTTAAACTTGAGATGATGCAAGAGCAACTGAAGTGGGACCAATGAGAAGGCAGCCAATCGCACTGCTTAAGCTTGCACAAACATAACAAAATCACATTTAAAAGTACAAATACATAGAGGAATAAGAATGCCTTCAACCTGACAGAGCTATATAACTGATTTAACATATGTTTAGATGCTTTCTCAAATTTGCAAAAAACAATTGCCTGCTCAACCAATCACAAGAGTGTTTTAAGCTTTTTAACAGTAGCCAATAGCTTGAATAAAAAATTGAGGAAATATCATTGACTACCCCTAGGCTTTCACCAAATCCACCAAACATTCCCTTGATAAACAGTTTTGGTTAGTCAAAGTTTGTTGACTACCTTTTTGAGAATGTTTTTACTTATTTAGCCCTATTAAATATAGAAATAAAAAATTATTTTATCAAAACATCTCTCTTATACCTATCTCTCTTCTCTCCTTCCTCTTTCCTCAGGCACCATACTGCCTCCATTTGCTAGAGGTTGTACCAACAGCGCAATGGAAATCTTATTAGGAGGCAAAACCACAATGGAGGAATCAAAGGATTTTTTTAATATCATAGGTAAATTGATAATAATAGAAAATTCATATTGACCCTTACATCATTATTCTTTTTTAATGGCGTTAAAAGTCAGAGGGTCATTTAAAGTTTTGTAGAAGGCAGAGAAACACAAAATAAATTTTGAAAATTTCATCTGAATGATATTTTACGAAAGCCTAAAGATAGTCAGTGATACTACTAGCGAAGTGTCAAAGCACATTTAGCAGCCAAACCATTCAAGACTGCTTCAATATAACCACGTAATTCTTGAGACATCCATCAAAGTTTTTTTTGGGGATCAACAGGTCTTCTAGCATTATATCCTGAACCATAAGGTTCAACAGGTCTTCTAGCATTATATCCTAAGCCATCGAGATCAACAGGTCTTCTAGCATTATATGCTGAACAAAACCATCATTATGTTGATGGCAAAGGGAAGGAAGAGAAGGAAAGAAATAGTTCTTCTCAGATATTTGTTTGGTTTTTATCAGATTTTGAGAGTTGAAAGCTGAAATTTGAAATTTGAAATCTTTTGTGGTCATTTTTTATTTTTTATTCTTTTTCCAGGCAGCTGCAGTAATGTGTAGGAATGGGAAGTTTCTGTGATCCTGTTGATGCACAAGGCCTTGCTCACTTTTTAGGTTTGGTGCTTGTTTATTCTATTCTAGATGTTAAGGCTTTAATCGTTTGATGAAGCATTTGATATGTTTCAATGGGCTGAATTTTTTTTCTCGTGATTTGCAGAACACAGACTCTTCATGGTGAGAACTGAACTTCCTGATGAAAATGAGGTTTGTTTGTCTTTGTTATTTTCTTTTAGTATATATCGCTAACAGAAAATTCAACAACTAAAAATAGTGTTCTAGGAGCTGTTATTATATTCTATTGGCAACAAAATTTCCTCTGGAGTTAAAATCAAAAGTCAAATCACCTAAATGTTCTATTACTGATAAATTTATTCTACAGTAATCAAAGCATTGTTAATCAAATAATTGAATGAATGATGCATAATTCCTTTAATACTTCTATTTCAAATAAAAATATCAACAGTCATTGTTTTAGGCAAGTAAAAATAGTAAAATATAATGAACTAGAAAACTCACAAGAGAACCATCATAAAAACTGCAACACACGGTATGGCACTTCTAGAAGCACTAGATACAAAAGTAGTAACTTTCAAAAAGAGTTAACTATAGGACCTCACTAGTAACTTGAAGACTAGAATGAGTGCTTTCGCAGAATCTGGTCCATTAGCCTTTTTAGCTTTTGAAGTTTTTGAGGGAGGTTCCTTCTCATCTGGAACCTCTTCAATATTATATTGCAAAAGCAGACACATAGCGATTGACAAAAAGATGGTAAATTTCCCTAAGCCAAACTAGCCTGCAGGGAAACGAACAATAGCATTATGTCACGCCCCGCACGACATACGTACTGTTTCAGGCCAAGCTTGCTCGGAAGAACGCCAAGGAATGGGAATTCAGGGCAAGTGTTATGGTGATTTGGGATCCTCGTGTTGAGAGGTACGCAATGGCGCAAAGAGTAGGCGCGGTGATTCGGAAGCTTCTAGAAGGTTCCGCAACGTTCCGGGACATTCCGGAAAGATCCGGAAGGATCCAGAAGTCATGAGATGCATGCAGAAGGCACTAGAAGACTCTAGAATACTTAAGAAGGTTGCGGAAGAGTGTGGAAGGCTACAGAAGGTCCTAGAACATCTAGCCTATTCTAGAATTCTCTAGCAAGTCAAAGTTGCTAGAACCTTCCTTGGAAATATCTAAGATATTTTAGGATAAATATCTAGATATTTTAGGAGACACTTCTAAATGGTAAATTAGAACCGTTGGATGTAACAAATCCTAGCTGTCCATTGAGGAGGTGGATTACTATAAATATCCCTCCTAGGCTCATTTGCAAACCATCCCTCAAATCCCCACAAATCCCACAAAATCCAAGCAAAAACAACACAAAGCATTGTAAGAGTTCTCTTGTGTAATACCAAGCTTTCTTGTTTAGCAACACTTGTCTCTAAGTTCTCTTCTCTTTTCTTGTTGCCTCTAAAGCTCTTTAGCTCAACGGTCCTAACTTCTCCTTGAGTGAGAAGCAAACTTCTAGGCTTACTTAGCAACTTTCAGGTTCAAGTTGTCTAATTGCCGCACGAGCAGCTGCGTAAAACTCTAAGCTCGTGACAGTTGGTATCAGAGCACGTTTGAGCACAAGAGCAAATGGCATCCGATATCGAAGTGACCATGGAGGAGCAAATCCGCGGACGTAAGGAACAACCTCAACCTCAACCTCAACCACGCCCACAAAGAAAACGAGGTAAGTCCAAAGCTCCCTCCTCGGAATCCTTAGAGTCTCGTATTGCTAGCATAGAGAAATCTCTTTCGAGTATGGACAATGCTATCGAGGGCCTCTCCGATCATCTCGAAGGCCTAGAGACAGACTATGGAGAGATCACCCAAGCAACAAAGTCCACAATACTCGAATTTAGTGAGCACCTCACACCAGAGCTCGCTAGCTTACGAAGCTTTATGGAGCGTGAGTTGCGTGCCATTCGTGCGGAAGTGGAGGAATCACGCACGGAATGGGAGAAGCACCATTGTAAACGTGCTAGCCCTTCCTACTCAAGTCCAAGCGGGCTAACCAATATGCAAGTGCCTACTCCCGCCACATACCACGGCACTCGCAACGCTACGGAAGTGGAAAACTTCCTCTTTGGCTTGGAGCAATATTTCGAGGCGAAAGGTGCCTATGATGATGCTTCGAGAATAGGCATTGCGCCTACTATCCTTCATGATGTAGCCCAATTGTGGTGGCATCGTAAGCATGGTGACGCGGGCAAAGGCATCGTTATCCTCCGCACAAGGGAAGACTTCAAGAGAGAGCTACGAAAACATTTCTCTCCAATCAATGCTGAAAAGAAGGCAAGGGGTCGCCTCCGCCGATTGAAGCAAAGCGGCACCATACGGAAGTACATCAAGGACTTCACCACCATCATTCTCGAAATCGAAGGTATGTCCGAAAAAGACTCTCTCTTCTACTTCCTTGATGGGTTAAAGGATTGGGCAAGGGTTGAACTAGAGAGGCGTGGCATGCAAAACCTTGATAATGCCATAGCCATAGCCGCATCCCTTGTGGACTACTCATCCTAATCAAAGGAGAGGAAGACCAACCACGATAAAGGCGGGGGAGATTGGAGTCCTAAGAAGGATCATACCCGAAGAGAAGGTGGTGCACATAAACCATTCAAGGGAGACAAACGCGACATGCCTAACAAAGGTAAGTCCGATTCCTTTAAACCTAAAAGTTCTTGCTTCATATGTGATGGCCCTGAGCCCCAAGCGGAAATGGGTTCTCTTCATGTCATCGGTGCACTCAAGAGACCAACACATGCCAATAAGGGTCTTGATAAGTGTCTATTTTATATCAATTCATCCATGTTTCTTTGCTATATTCCTTGGTATTTTTATGTTTTTGTGTGGTTTTGATATTTGTAGGAGTTTTGGAGCAACTTGCACAAAAATGGAGTAAAACCCTTCATTTTCACCTCTGCTAGTCAACATCTTCTCGGATTTAATTGTATTGATATACAATGAACCCGATGACATATTATATACCGTTGGAAAGCTCTCGAAGTCTATTTTCTGGAGAAATTTACGGTTTATAAATCCATTCAGTGTACCAAAAGTTGTAATCAAAACAGTGTGAGAAGTATAGAAATGTAATTCCACAAATCACTGTAGCATGTATAATACGGGACACTGTAGCAGGTTACTGTAGCAGAGTATTTAAACACATTTTAGGGTTTTATTTTCATAACTTGAAGAGGGGAGAACGTGGTAGAGGCTGCAACTCTGGATTTCTTTCATTCTTGGAGTTCTTGAAGGAGAAAGGAAGCTTGGAAAGAGGAAGAACTACAATCAAAGAGATTTACATCAAAATTTGCTAAGTTTTTCCCTTCCCTTTCATTTTCTGGAATGTCTCCATGTTGTATTGTATTTACCACGTTCTTAAACATGTGTAACTGAATCTGAATTGGTTGAGGGTGATTTCAAAGCCCTTGATATGGTTTTTGTGAGTTGATTGTGCAAGAAATTGTTATCCAATTCTCTAATTGAAGTTGCTTGTATTTTCCCATGTTTAATGCTTATGATTGCTTGCTGATTGTATTTGGGTGGCCAACTGAATATAATCTGGATATTGTCTATTGCTAGATTAGAAATCTTGATCCGTAATTGTCTTGAATTTCTAATCATTAGTAGCAAAATTGTGATCAGAGATTGCAATTGGAGAATATAACCTAAGTTAAATAATCCGAGCTTGTGTGTTTATTGCTTAGATCAACCTGTCTTTCTTTTCATAATGCATCCATTGAATTAAATTTAGAGAGCTTGTTCTAGGTTGTTTAATGGATAGAGATTAAATAAAGAGCCTGTTTTATTTAACAACAAAGTAAGGAAAGATTGGGATAACAGAGCTTGTTGTTATCTACGGTTGATAATTTCAATGGTGTAATTGGATGACAATTCTATGATCAATTCGCAAATCCATATCTTGTAGCAGAGAATGATCCCTTAGCCAAATTTCTGTCATTGATTAATTCTCACTTCAATTAAGTTTGCATTGTATTATTCTTTATTTGCATTAATATTTCATCTAGTTAATCAATCAACAAAACCCCCCATTTATTCTGTTTTTGCTTTCGAATAACAAATTCAATTAGAATCAATCCTCGTGGGAACGATATCTTACTTATCACTTTATTACTTGTGCGACTAGTATACTTGCTAGTTTCGAACGCATCAAGTTTTTGGCGCCGTTGCCGGGGATTGATTTTCTAATCGATTTGTTATTTTGTTTTCATTTTTGATTCATATTTTTGTTTGTTTTTCTTTTTTGATTATTTATGTTTAGACGACATGGCAGTAAACTTCCATCAATTCAGTGGCGGATTTGAGCCACAACTACCATGGAGAGTAAATGAGGTAAGCACTCCGAACATTGAACAACAACTTTCTGAGTTAACTTCTCTTGTGGAAAACATGGCTGTAGGACATATGCAGAAATCTTATGCATGTGAGGTATATTCTATCATAGAGCATCCAATCGACATGTATCCAACTTTGCAAGGAGATATGGAACAAGCCAATGCCATGGATGGATTTCCAGGACAAACAAGGCAATGGTATGATCCCTTCTCTAACACTTACAATGCTGGATGGGAAGATCACCCTAATTTCAGTTACTGGAATCATCAACCAATCGTCCCAAATGCCATACCAAATCGGCCACAAGGTTTTAATCAACCTAGAGTGCAGCAACCATTTTAAATGCAACCACCACCAATGCCACAACCAGCTCCAGAAAACTCAGGTATGTCACTCCAGGATATTGTTAATGCACTTGCCATTAACACAATGCAATTCCAGCAGGAAACTGGGGCAAGTATCCAAAACCTGGCAAATCAAATGGGACAATTGGCTACTAGCATGAGCAAATTCGAGGGCCAAGACTCAGAAAAATTATCTTCTCAAACGGTGATCAATCCAAGCGAGACTGCTAGTGCGATAACTTTGCGAAGTGGAGAGCAATTAGATGTCTTACCAGGAAAATCACAAACTAATGAAGGAGATGACACCACATCCACCATGAACAAAACATTGACTTCTCAGGTAAATCCTATAACTCCCATTCCTTCATATGTTACTCCTCCACTTTTTCCTAGTAGATTTGCAAAATCAAAGAAGGAGGAACAAGAACAGAAAATCCTAGAAACTTTTTGCAAAATCGAGGTAAATGTACCACTTCTGGATTCTATCGAGCAAGTACCTCGTTATACAAAACGTCTTAAGGAGTTATGCACCAACAAGAGAAATTTAAAAGGGAATGAGAAAGTAAGTGTGGGGGAAAATGTTTCAGCTGTATTGCAAAGAAAAATTCCTCCGAAATGCAAAGATCTGGGTACGTTCACCATTCTATGCACCATTGATAATACCAAGTTTGAGAGAGCTATGTTAGATTTAGGAGCATCTATTAATGTCATGCCATATTCTATTTATACTTCTTTAAATCTTGGACCTTTTGTGAAAATTGGTATTACCATTCAACTTGCTGATCATTTTAATGCATATCCCAAAAGAGTTACGGAAGATGTGCTTGTGCAGGTGAATCAATTGGTTTTCCCAGCAGACTTCTATATCCTTAAAATAGAGAATGAGACATTTCCTAATCCAACTTCGATTCTTTTAGGGTGACCATCCTTGAAAAATGCTAGAACCAAGATTGATGTTCATGATGGCACTCTCATCATAGAGTTTGATGGCAAGGTGATATGTTTCAATATTTCTGAGGCAATGAGGTACTCCAGTTACTTACATTCTGTTTTTGCAGTGGACATTGTTGATTCTTTGCCACAACAATATTTTGAGTTAACTCGCAAGAATGGATTGGATGTAGCTATTGGTGAGCATATAGGGACAGAAAATTCCAATGAGTCAGGAATTTTGATACAAGTGTCCAAAGAAATGGAGGAAGCTGTGGCAAGCTTAGATGAGACCATAGTAATAACCACAAATAGGTATGATGTTTCGTACATTCAATTTACTTTATCTAATAAGAAACTTCTTCCTTCTGTGATGAAAGCCAATACCTTGGAGCTTAAGTCACTGCCAGATCATTTGAATCATGGATTCTTGGGTGAGAATGATACTTTGCCAGTTACAATGGAAATGGGCCTTGCACGAATACAAGAAGAGAAACTCGTCCGAATACTTACAGATCACAAAATAGCTATTGGGTGGACGATTGCTAACATCCAAGGCCCAGCCATATGCATGCACCAATTCTTGTTGGAAGAGGATCCAAGCCCACTAGAGAAGCACAGCGGAGATTGGATCCTCCCATGATGGAACCAACGTCGGCCTGAGGACGTTAAACCAAGCGCTTATTGGGAGGCAACCCAATGTTTTTAACAAATAATAAAAAAAGAAAATAAGAAAATAAGGTAGTAATGATCAATTTTTATGTCTTGAGAAGTTTTCTCTTGTGGGCCATCAAAATTGATTAGGTTTTATCTCTCTTTGCCATCTGTCTTATTTGTTTTTTTACTTGTTTTTTTTTACTTTTGTTTGCTTTCATGTTGTTATCTCTTTTATGTGTCTTTAGTTTCTTTTCTGCTCTTTTCTTTTCGTTTCTTTTGTTTAATTTGATTATTTCGTACTTTGTGCTCATTTGTGCAACAGCTTGAGGAAACACCGAAACAAAATTGAAGCCATTGCTTGAAGGTTTGAAGCGTGCATATCTTGGAGAAGAATAGACTCAAACGAATTACTAGTAATATCTTTTCTTTTCTCCTCTTCAATGGATGTCGATATCTTTCTGTCGAACCTTCGTAAATATTTCCCTTCACTTCCTCAAAATGCTGTGTTTAAAATTTATAAAGTACGGATGACTAGACTTTGGGCGTTGATGCTCCTAAATGTGCCTTGCGGATATCCGATGGCTTATCGAAGCCAAGGTAAGATTGTCCGGTGAGCCTGATATTAATCTAGCAAAATACATGCCTGGTCTAGGGAAAAACTACTACGCCAAGAGGCAAAGAGCGAAGAGGTTACAAGTATGTTATAAATGTGCTAGATGGAATTGTAACCAGACTTGTCGTTCATTAGGTTTTGTGTCTAGGAACAGAGAAGATAAACTTTCGTTTATTAAGAATGGTTTGAGTAATGAGTCGCTGGATAATGTTTTGTTAACTCTTGAGTCACATTCTTGTGGACTTGTTCAGCGTGAATTGCTTAATCTATGGACACAATTTCGTGATGAATTGCAGTGTTATAGTCTAGGGAATCTGACTAAAACGACCCTGTTTGCCAGTTTATAAGAAAACTGGATGGGAAGCAAATCCCCGACTCATAGAAGGCGTTTCAGCCGTTACTGGACGTAAAACCAGAGGAAGATGTGAGCCACAATCACAACTACTTGTATATTTGAATGTGTGTTGTTGTTGTCGAATTTTTTTTTCTTTCTTGTTTCGTTTGATCTGATTATCAATGTTGTTTTTTGTGTTATTGTTGTTTGTTGATTTTGTTTGTTTTAATTTCAAGTTTTCTTTTTGACAAACCATATGACTACCCTATGGCATAAGTACACGTGGGAGACAAGAGTGGAGGTTTTGTCAACCTCCACCGAAAGTATATCTCTACTTTTCATGCTTCACGTGGGAGACAAGTGTGGCGGTTTTGTCAAACCCCACCGAAAGTATATTTCAATTTTTCATGCTTCACGTGGGAGACAAGTGTGTAGGTTTTGTCAAACCCCGCCGAAAGCATATCTCATTTTTTCAAATCTTGGGGCGATAAATCTGTATCGAGCAACCCCCACCGAAATTATGTCCCCATGTGTCAAATTTGAGAGTTTTACGTGTGTATATATCCATTCTGTATATTTTCAAATGTCATTTTATAACCTGTCTTGCACTTGAATCGCATAATACCTAACGTGCATCATTGTCTTACACAAGTTTAGAGCACTTTTAGAAATAGAGAAAACACCAATTCGGCGATTCCAAAATATATGCGTATTTTGTGGATCGCAATTTGGTAAAGATGGAGAGTTTACAACAGCAGCTCTTGATCTTGGTAGGACATTAGCTGCGAGGGGTATTCATTTGATTTATGGAGGGGGTAGTCTTGGGTTAATGGGGTGTGTGTCGACAGCTGCATCCCTAGGAGGGAGCAAAGTTCTCGGCATTATCCCTAAACCATTAGCTGTACGAGATATCGTAGGCAACACAATCGGGGAAGAGTTACAGGTCTCTAGTATGCATGAGCGTATTGCACATATGGTTGTTAAGTCCGATGCATTTATAGCTTTGCCTGGTGGTTATGGTACATTAGAGGAGATATTTCAAATCACCTCTTGGGCACAGCTAAACATCCATCGGAAACCCATTGGTTTGTTAAATGTCAATAATTTTTTTGATGGTTTGTTGTCTTTTCTTGATCAAGCTGTAGAAAAAAAACTTCATCTCACCGTCGGCGAGGCAAATCCTGGTTACAGCTTCAACTGCAGGGGATTTAATTGATAAACTCCAAGAATTTGTCTATTCGCCTGATCCAACAACGGCTCGGATAGATTGGTTTGGAGAAGGCAATAAAAGGCGTAGACTGGATTTAATGCTCCATCTGTAATCTCTATCTATTGGTTTGCTTTGTTTTTGTTTACTTTCTTTTTAGTGTGTTTATTTGAGATTTTTCATGTCATTTCTTTTGAGCTTTTTCAGGTTATTTCTTTCGTCCCAGGTAATATTTTCTAATCTCGGCTTTTAGAGTGGTGGCTTAAAAAGTTCAAGTTCTCTTGAAACGCATTCTGGATCTCTTCAATCCATAATGGCTGAATAAGGAGGCTAACTTCTAACTTTTTAGACCCATTCTAACTGACTTGTTTTTGTTTGCTGGCTTGTTGGACTTTGTTCTTTTATGAGTAAGTTTAGTATTGTGTAATTTAGAGTTGTTGTGTGTTTTTGTCTTTATCAGTTTTGATTCGAAAAAAAAAACATTGTGGAAAAACCTGAGAATGGCAGAATATGGGGTTTCTTAACTCTTGAAACGCATTCTCTCTAAATAAATCTGTAGTTTGTTTATTTCATGTTGTTTGAAGTGTCTTGTTTTGTTCTTTCATAATAAAGGTATATAGGCTGGAAACCTTAAGTCTGCGGGCTACTGGTCCTAAGGATTGTTGAAATATACAATCTTGACTCAGGTGTAACAATGCCACGTACCTCTTTTCTTGCATTTTGTGGGTCAATGATAAGATAATGATTGAATTAAGAATAACTCTTGGAAAATGATAAATGATGCATGGATCTGTGTGCTTGAAATGTTTATTGGTTTTCGCTTTGCTTTTGATTCCTTGCGCAACATTGAGCACTGAGCTATTATCACTGAGTTATTTGTTCACTTAGAGAAAGTTTATGTAATTTAAATGTTTCTTCAGATTTCAATGAATTCTAGAACTTGTTTGATGGTCACTCGAGGCGAAATCCTAGACTGTGCAACATTAGGGAAATGATTTAGGCCATCTTTGGACCGTTTGAGCCTTAATAGCCAACCTTAATTGAAATTGATCCATAGTTACCCCTTTGAGCCTCTATAAGCCTTTTTCTTTGTTAACTCCCTAAAAACATTTCCTAACCTCAAATGAATTTGTTCCAAACAGTTTATCCCTTACTTATGAGCATGTAGATCATTCACGATTATATTTTGAGCTATGTTCTGGTTTTCGGATGTTAGAGGAGGTTGGGATGTGTTATGAGCAATTCAAGTGAGGTCTATTGTATTTGTTTCAAGAAAAAAAAAAGAAAAAAAAACCAATCTGTACTTCTTGTCCTCATACTTACACATTGAGGACAATGTGTTGTTTAAGTGTGTGGGAGGGGAAGTGTAGTAAAAAAAAAATGAAAAAAAAGAGAAAAAAAAAGAAGAAGAGAAAGAGAAGAAAAAGATATTTATACCTTGGGTGTTCTTAAAAAGAATAAAACAACAAAGTGTGGGGGTGTAGTTTCTTTTGTGTTATAAAAAAAAAATTAATAGAAAGAGAGTTCGAGTGTTCTGAATAAGTTTGGGGGAGTCGTTTGGAGAATAAGAATGAATTTTTTATGTCATGGGGTTGAGCTCTACATAATCTTGAATGATTTTATGTGTTTGTGGGTGATTTAAGCCTAATTATTATCCTTTATCATACCTTCATCCAAGCCAAACGTTACAAGCTTAATAAAGTCCTACTTGATCCTTGGTGTTGTGCATGTCTACATTAGTGGAGAGTGACTTGAAAAGCAGGCCTATGGAGTTCATTTATACACACATCTTCAATATTAAATATGATTCATTTTTATGCATAAACTCATCCAGGTTACAAGTGATTAGGTGAGAATGGCTCTACACACACACACTTGAGGAATTGAAATGAAGCGAAACTAATCTTTAAGATAAAATTCTTGATCAAGTGCATTATTTTGAAGTTTTCCTTGGGTTATAATTAAGTACAATCTTTGAGGCCTATTTGCAAGATGAAGCATTTGTGTGTTTTAATTTTTTGTTGATTCTGTTTCGGTTTAGTTTTATTTCATATTGTCGTAGTTGCTCGAGGACTAGCAAAGTCTAAGTGTGGAGGAATTTGATAAGTGTCTATTTATATATCATTTTCATATCAATTCGTCCATGTTTCTTTGCTATATTCCTTGGTATTTTTATGTTTTTGTGTGGTTTTGATATTTGTAGGAGTTTTGGAGCAACTTGCACAAAAATGGAGTAAAACCCTTCATTTTCATCTCTGCTAGGCAACCATATTCTCAGATTTAATTGTATTGAAATACAATGAACCCGATGACATATTATATACCGTTGGAAAGCTCTCGAAGTCTATTTTCTGGAGAAATTTACGGTTTATAAATCCATTCAGTGTACCAAAAGTTGTAATCAAAACAGTGTGAGAAGTATAGAAATGTAATTCCACAAATCACTGTAGCATGTATAATACGGGACACTGTAGCAGGTTACTGTAGCAGAGTATTTAAACACATTTTAGGGTTTTATTTTCATAACTTGAAGAGGGGAGAACGTGGTGGAGGCTGCAGCTCTGGAATTCTTTCATCTCTTGGAGTTCTTGAAGGAGAAAGGAAGCTTGGAAAGAGGAAGAACTACAATCCAAAGAGAATTACATCAAATTTGCTAAGTTTTTCCCTTCCCTTTCATTTTCTGGAATGTCTCCATGTTGTATTGCATTTACCACGTTTTTAAAATGTGTAACTGAATCTGAATTGGTTGAGGGTGATTTCAAAGCCCTTGATATGGTTTTTGTAAGTTGATTGTGCAAGGAATTGTTATCCAATTCTCTAATTGAAGTTGCTTGTATTTTCCCATGTTTAATGCTTATGATTGCTTGCTGGATTGTATTTGGGTGGCCAACTGAATATAATCTGGATATTGTCTATTGCTAGACTAGAAATCTTGATCCGTAATTGTCTTGAATTTCTAATCCTTAGTAGCAAAATTGTGATCAGAGATTGCAATTGGAGAATACAACCTAAGTTAAATAATCCGAGCTTGTGTGTTTATTGCTTAGATCAACCTATCTTTCTTATCGTAATGCATCCATTGAATTAAATTTAGAGAGCTTGTTCTAGGTTGTTTAATGGATAGAGATTAAATAAAGAGCCTGTTTTATTTAACAACAAAGTAAGGAAAGATTGGGATAACAGAGCCTGTTGTTATCTACGGTTGATTATTTCAATGGTCTAATTGGATGACAATTCTATGATCAATTCCCAAATCCATATCTTGTGGCAGAGAACGATCCCTTAGCCAAATTTCTGTCATTGATTAATTCTCACTTCAATTAAGTTTGCATTGTGTTATTCTTTATTTGCATTAATATTTCATCTAGTTAATCAATCAACAAAACCCCCATTTATTCTGTTTTTGCTTTCGAATAACAAATTCAATTAGAATCAATCCTCGTGGGAACGATATCTTACTTATCACTTTATTACTTGTGCGACTAGTATACTTGCTAGTTTCGAATGCATCAGGTCTCATGTATGTGAATGCCACTATCAACGGCAAGGATGTGCGTGCGATGCTTGACACAGGAGCCACACACAATTTCATATCTACTGAGGAGGCCAAGAGGTTAGGCCTCAAGTATATCAATGGAGGAGGTACCATTAAGGCGGTAAACTCACCCGCCAAAGCCATAGTGGGTGTGTCCAAAGCGACACCAGTGCAATTAGGTGCCTGGAAAGGCAATCTAGATTTCTCCATCGTCTCTATGGACGACTTCCAAGTGGTGTTGGGCATGGAGTTCTTTGACCAAGTCCATGCTTTTCCCATACCAGCATCTAACTCCCTTAACATCCTTGATGGGAGTCAAGCATGCATGGTTACGGTAGAGCGTGTAGCCAAGGTCGAGAGCCAGATGATGTCTGCGCTACAACTCACGCAAGGAATGAAGGAAGATCCTAACCTCCTTGCCACTGTTCGGGAACGAGATGATGGAAAAAACACTAGCGTTATCAAAAACCCATTAGCAAGACGTGTTAGGCCATCCTTGAGAAGTACAAGGATGTTACACCCCAAAGGCTACCAAGGAGGTTATCGCCAAGATAAGAGGCTCACCATGACAAGTTGAAGCCCGATGCCAAACCTCCATCCACAATGCCATCCAAGATCGTGAAGCTAAAGAAGGCCACCAAGAAGCCACGCAAGCATGCAAGAGGGAAGCGTCAACATGGAGCCAAGACCACTCACTCGCAACCAAAGACACATCCTCAAAGACGCGACAAGGGCATCGCGAAATTAGGTGGGGGAGGATGTCACGACCCGCGTGACATACGCACTGTTTCACGCCAAGCTTGCTCAGAAGAATGCCAAGGAATGGGAATTCAAGGTAAGAGTTATGGTGATTTGGGATCCTCGTGTCGAGAGGAACTCAATGGCCTAAAAAGTAGGCGTGGTGATCCGGAAGCTTCTAGAAGGTTCCGCAACGTTCCGGGACATTCTGGAAAGATCCGGAAGAATCCGGAAGTCATGAGATGCATGCAGAAGGCACTAGAAGACTCTAGAATACTCAAGAAGATTGCGAAAGAGTATGGAAGGCTACGGAAGGTCCTAGAACATCTAGCCCATTCTAGAATTCTCTAGCAAGTCAAAGTTGCTAGAACCTTCCTTGGAAATATCTAAGATATTTTAGGATAAATATCTAGATATTTTAGGAGACACTTCTAGATGGTAAATTAGGACCGTTGGATGTAACAAATTCTAGCCGTCCATTGAGTAGGTAGATTACTATAAATACCCCTCCTAGGCTCATTTGCAAACCATCCCTCAAATCCCCACAAATCCCACAAAATCTAAGCAAAAACAACACAAAGCATTGTAAGAGTTCTCTTGTGTAATACCAAGCTTTCTTGTTTAGCAACACTTGCATCTAAGTTCTCTTCTCTTCTCTTGTTGCCTCTAAAGCTCTTTAGCTTAACGGTCCTAACTTCTCCTTGAGTGAGAAGCAAACTTTTAGGCTTACTTAGCAACTTTCGAGTTTAAGTTGTCTAAGTGCCGCACGAGCAGCTGCGCAAAACTCTAAGCTCGTGACAATTAGCTTTATTAATGCAATAACTCTTATATATATCCTGTAAGGGACCTGTATTCATCTGTTCGTGATGCAATAAAGCATCTTACATAAAAATTAAAAATGGAATGATGGTTATCCTTACACCTGCAAAGTGATGACACCACGAAGGTGTCTTTCCTCTTTCTTCTTGGTGTAACCAAACTGTGAAAAGAAGGATAGTTGAGATTAAACCATATTAGTCACAGGATTATTCAATTGTTAACATAGACAAAAAACTGAAGCATCCTGCATTCCTAAGATGGCAAAACATATATAATAATAGAGGGAATGGATACTAGAATATAACTCATTTCCACAGCTTATGAAATTAAGAAGAATTTAGCAAAGCTTTGATACCATGCTCTAAGCAACCTAGCACCGACTAAGTTTCTACAATAGGGAAATGTTATACCAGAAAGGCTCATAATATATGAATCTAGCGAGAGAAATCTGGAAGAGATGGTGAAAGCTATATATTGATATGTGAAGACTCACATATATATAGTAGAAGAATCAAAATAAAATAAGAAATAAAATCACTCACAATCCATACTTATATTCACCATTTAGAACATAATTATTATAATCAAAAACTTTAATATAAAGTTCTAACACTAAACCACCTACAGTGACATGCAATATCTCCACATTACAACCAGTATCTAAAGTAAAGATTATATCAAAGATATATAATAATTACAAAACTTGCACAGCTAACCACTTTAAAAATAGACTTAATGCTAATTGTCCATTAGTGTATTCTGCTTTCCACAAGGGCCACATTCTTAGATGAAGCCTTGGCCAGCCAAGCTCAAGTTTCCAGGTTTGCAACTCACAAGCAGTCACTTTGTGAATACAGTGTCAAGGTTAAATCATGTCCACATACCCTCTCAAGACCCACATTTGTGACCAACCAAGTCAATAGAGTTTTTCTTTTTTAATAGCTAGAAGCTTGTTTACATAAATCAAAATTTGTTTACAAATTTCTTTCCTATTAATTGATACCTAGATTGCTACTCTCCCCCACCTTCACTAATTCTCAATGCAAGCATCAATTCCTCAAATGTAGCAAGACAGACAATGGACGTGTAGACTATTTATACCCTCAGAAACCAACTGGTTGTCAGAAAGTCCTTTTGAAACTTCAGCAGCTGTCTATGCAGCAAGTTTCTTGCATCCAAGTGCATTTAAACAAAACGAATATGAACCAGAGTTCAGAAATTAGATAACAAGACCCAAACGATTGAGTCGACAACCATATTTAATATGATTATAGATCAAATTCCCAAAATTCAATAGACTTTTGCATGAAGTCAATAAGAATGCCTATTCAAATCTGTGCACAAACAAGAAACATTGAAATATTAAGAAAAATAAAAGTAAATATAAAAAGAGAAAAATTTTTAGCACCTTTGAATGGAGGCCTCTATAAAACCTTATTTTTACAGAACTCCAAAGATAATTTAATGAACCACAAAGCAATCGAACAATTATAGATATCAAACAATTGAAATAGTGAATTTCTAGAACCTAAAGGTATGTCATTCGTCTAACAGGAGAAGATGCATGGCCTTCTGATTTCAGCATATTTAACACGAAATTATTGTAAAAAAGGCCTGCTACTATAGCATGCAGGCAATTTTTACACAAATCTACTGCCATTTCTCCTTCAGAGCCAGTAGTTAGCAAGCCTCATTTGCTTCTTCCTCAACTTGACCAGATTTTCCTTCATCGATTCAAACTTCCACCACTTTGCTGAGGACCTATTTGAGGACTGGTTTCCTAAAGGGAGAAGATATAAAAAAATAATAAGCAAGGACAAAAGTACCATTGGAGATGCCAGCAGATTTCTCTTACTCATCTTTGTTTTGCATATGATTTGATGGTTTTTTGCAGGGCAGATGTGGGATCTGTTAGGGTGGTTCATGCTGCTTTGCAAGAGTTTGCAAAGCTCTCTAGTTTAGTTATGAATTCAGCCAAGAGTCATGTCTTCTTTTCTAGAGTCAATGATGAGGATCGAGCGGTATTGTAGTCCATCTTGAGTTTTCAAGTGGGGAGTTTGTCGATCCGATATTTGGGGGTTCCTCTGATCAGCAACCAGATTGCGCCTTTCAGATTGCTGTGCTGACTTATGCTGGCCGTCTCCAGTTGATTAAGTCGGTACTATTTTCCATCCAGGTCTTCTGGTCATCCATGTTCATATTACCTGCAGCTGTGGTACAGAAGATCGAGGGTATTCTAGCTGCTTTCCTCTGGAAAGGGACCTCTTTGTCTCGTTCTGGGGCCAAAGTAGCTTGGGATTCGGTTTGCTATCCATTGAAGGAAGGGGGATTGGGGATTAAGCGAGTGAAGGAGTGGAATCATACTGCTATTCTGAAACATGTTTGGAGACTTCTTTCTGACAAGTCTTCCACATGGTCTTCTTGGGTTCATAAGGTACTCCTTCGGGGTCGCTTATTTTAGCAGGTTCGGGTTATTTCTGGAGCCTCCTGGTCTTGGAGGAAGATTTTGCACAGTCGGGATTGGTATAGGGGTAAATTTGTCTCTTGTATTGGAGATGGCCGTGATATCTTACTTTGGCAGGATTACTGGTTGCCGCAGGGGCGTCTTTGTGATTTGTTTTCTTTTAGGACTCTATCATCTACAGGTCTTCTCTCAAATGCAAAGGTCTCAGCTGTTATTCGGAAAATTAGGCTTTCCCTGATGGCGAGCTGGTCCTTGGACGGGTTTGGGACTCTATCAACATCCGACCTATGATAGGGACTCCTGACCATATTGTTTGGAAGGGCCACACCTCTAGTATTTTCTCCATTGACTCAGTATGGGAATTATTACGGAGTAAAAGATTAGTGAACTCCTTTCATCATCTTCTCTGGTTCCCTGGCCATGTTCCAAGGCACTCCTTTATTCTTTGGCTCTCCTCATTGGGTCGTCTTCGTACTATGGATCGGCTACGGCGTCATGGCATGTTATCTTCTTCAGGCTGTGTTCTCTGTGCTTCATCAAATGAGACTCACGATCATCTTTTCTTTAATTGTCCTTTCTCGTCTTCTGTATGGGGAGAGATTTCAGCTAAGACCCTCATTGTTTGGCCATCTTTTGGTTGGCTCTCTCTACTTCACTAGGCTTCTTTTCATCTTTAGGGCAGGAAAAATTTTGGGCATATCCTTGCACGTTTGGTCTTTTCTGCTATAGTTTATTTTTTGTGGTATGAGAGGAATGATCATGTGTATCAACAACATCATCGGACTCGTCGTCAGATGATTAAAGAGATTTTTGCTTTCGTTCGCTCTCGGCTTCTAACCATTGAAGCCAAGTACGTAATCACTCCTCAGCTTCGTGCCATATGGGGACTTTATCGTTAGTTTCTTTTTTGAATTTATTTTGTTTAATTGGGCAAATGCGCCCTTTTGTTTTGTTGTTTATGGTGATGATAGCTTCGTTGTGGTTGGTTTTGGGCCTATGTGCCATCTTCTATTTTGTTGGGGCCTTCGGCTCTATGTTTTGTTTGTTTGTTTGAGGCTTGGGCTTTGTTATTTCCTTTTGGACTTGTGATCCTAGGTACTCTTCTTGGGATGTGCCCCTCGTATTTTATACTTTCTTTTTCTTTTTATGTGAATAGTAATTTTTTTTAAAAAAAGGATAAAAGTACCAATAAACATTTTTATGCATTACAAATAATTTAGAAACAAGAGTCTACTCAATATGCTCATCTTTCTAAAGTCATACATCAATTATACATAAGAGAAAGGAGCTCCCACCCTGTTCATTATTGCTTGCTCTGCTTCATGTCCTTTCTTTGAAGATCAATTATCCACCTCCTCTTCTTGGCGTTGTCTTCCATCTTTGATAAATACAAAATGTTTTAAATGAGGAAGCTACAGCAAACATGGGGAAGATAACTTTGCAAAGATCTAAAACTGCTCAAAAACCAATAATTCCACAAGCTTAAGTTGAAAGTAATCATCCAGCCATATATTCTATTTAAGCTCTAACTTGGCCTCTCTTAAGTACAAGGAAACATTTAATTAGCAAACTTGCAATGTAGATAGAGACCACAACAACACAAACATGGATCTACACGTAGCCCAACTTGCTTGGAGTTTAATAATAAAATATGGAATATTTGAATACTGCATAAAATATGGGATTATTTCTCATTGATGATCTTTTACATTCTATAGGAATGAATATATACAGAAGTACAGCTACAATCTAGGCTAGACAGAAGGAAGAATTATCATGTAATAAATCTACACATATTATACAGCAAGACAATAAACTAAATATAGAAGCAAATTGGCCTAATTAAAAGGTGTTAAAGATAGAATATTCTAGGCTTTTTCCAGGCTGTAATGGCCTGGTTTGACTTCAGATTCTAAAAATACATATCACCCAGTTAACCTATGAACACACAGGATGAAGAGTAATATTACATCAATCTGATGTGAAGTCAATATTTAAAGCTGGAAATCTTGACAAAATATACAAGAGGAAACAATATTTCTAGCTCTAGGAAAAGAACAAAGTTCTAGAACTAAAAAAACCTTTTAGAGGCTAAATCAAGTACCCTAGGAGCCTGGTACAGAAGACCAGGTATAAACATCACGAATCAAGGATTTCGGATGAGTAAAAGTGAAATGACTCTTTTTCGGTATAAGCAAAATAAAATTTATTATACATTAAAGGAATAATTAACAAGGACAAATATTTAAAAAATGAACAAGACGTCCACACAGAAATCCTAAAAGGTAATGTCGATACCATAGAGGATTCTAAGCAAAAGAAAGAACCTCATCACTGATCTCCACCTCCCGGCCCAAAAGAACAGTAAAAAAATGTAATTAAAAAAAAAAGACATAAAGCTAAATATAAAAGTCTTCTAATAGATTACTCATCAGGATAAGGCAGATTCCCCATTATGAGGGAATAAAGAAGGAGAGCTTTTATAAAATCTGAAGAAACAAACAATCAAAGGGAAGTCTAAAGTTTGACTTCCACAAACACCAAGACCTCCAATTGATATCATTGAATATCCTTCTGCTTCTCTGATTTTAAATCACCCACATCATGTCCATAACCACACAAGGCCAAAGAACATGAGCTCTCTTTCTAGACTCAAATCCCGAATGCCCTTCAACAAGAAAAGAAGTGACAGCCTAGGGTATCACCCAAGAAACCTTGGGAGCTGAGAATTATTAAAGTTGCGGGAACTAGAGCTAAATCCCAACAAAAATAAGTTGAACTAAGGTGCAAAGCGCAAGGCCAATGCTCGAAGACATCTTTTGTGTTTTCAGACCTTATTTTGCACATAAAGTACATTGGAGAGTTAAGATAATAACATTAGTACTAAACCTTCAGTTAAGATATGATCCAAACTAGAAATTACAATTTGCACAGAACTCCAGCCTTCCAAATTTGTAAATGACTCTAAGAGGGAAATATTGGCATAATCAATACAAGTAAGTGAACCGGACTTTAAACTAAAAACGAGACAACAAGGTACTCCTCTCTCCATATGTTAATGATCTAGCTACAAAGAGGAGATAATGAAGGAATTTAAACAAGAAATGAAAAAGCCTCTTCAAATGATACAATTGAGTTGATAAAATCCTTTCTTGGCATCAAAAGTGTTACGGATCGCTTCCGCCGCGCACAACAACAATTTTTCAACAAATGGGCTACCATATATGGAGCAAGTATCCAGCCCAAAAGACTAGTCTATTAGGTGGAGGAACTCCTCCCATATATAAGCCCCATGACCTTCCCTTAACCAATCAATATGGGACTCCCAATGAGAATTATCCAAATGGGGACTCCACATCTACAACTGTCACAACTCATACTAGACATACAAGATATAGCATTTATACAGTCATTTAAATATGAGCTCTGTTATTTCTTTCAAAAATTAATATTAGTATCACACAAAACGGAGTTTCTAATCACAACCACACCATTTCACTATATATAGATACATTCAAAAATCAAAAGAGGTTCTACAGTATGGCTATGCTAATATAGAGAAACGGTCTTTGGTTGCCAAGGGAACTCTGTCAGCAATGCCAAAAGTCCTCCATCCATAGCTCAATCTACTGATTACCTGAGGCACACAACAACTTTAATGAGTAAAACTCAGTAAGTAAGCTAGGTGAATATACAGTAATAAACAATAACAATAGAATTCAGTCCAGTATGAAACTATCCATTTCTAACTATACAAGCATTAGCTAACTCGTTAAAGAAAGAGTGCCCCAGAGTTCACTTCGGTTACATTTGCGCTCCCGCGCCGATTTTCTTTCTAAACCTCTATAGGTCGATTCAACCTCACATAAGTGAGTTCACATTTCTCTACTCATCGTTTTTCATGTACAATCACAATCACATAATGAGGAAGCTTCCATAGTATCAATTACAGTCACCTAGGGGAAAATGCTCTCTAATCAAGGTAGGACTTTTCATTTCACAGTCAGTTTCCATATAGCTCAAGGCTAGTCTGACAATCCAGGTGATACCGGGCCCATACTACCGAATCTCGTCTAGAGAAACACATGGTCCAGGCCTCCCCTCAAGCCACGGGAGTACGGAATGCTCAAGGCTAGTCTAACAATCCGGGTGATACCAGGCCCATGCTACCGAATCTCATCTAGAGAAACACATGATCCAGACCTCCCCTCAAGCCATGGAACAGTACAAATACATTTAGATGCCTACACTTGAAATAGCTCGAGGCTAGTCTGACAATCCGGGTGATACCGGGCCCATGCTACCGAATCTCATCTAGAGAAGCACATGGTCCAGACCTCCCCTCAAGCTATGAGAGCTAAACTTCCTAGGTCTTGACTTGCCAATCACGTTTCATCATTCACAATCAGTCACATTAAAGAAGCTCGATTTCAGGCTTCTAAAACAGTCACAATTTATTATGGCCTCAGAATAGTTAGCTTACTTACCTCGTATAGCTGCTTTTTCGATGCTTGTGATTGACCTAAAAATAAAACAAAATCTCTTTTTAGGTCACCATACACTTGTAAAACATTTCCCCCTTTTTTTTGGCTCTATTTCCATACTTACTTTGACAAACAATTCACAACAATAATTATCTACTTTCAAAAATTCACACAAGTAGGTAGACATCTTTTACACACATACCTTATGTCTCCTTAAAATTTTTAGAGCCAATTGGAATCATTTGGCCACTAAAAATAATCAAATTCATTACCTCAACAATTCTGCCATTGTATTCATTTCACTGAACATTATAGACTTAAAAAATTTGTAGGAATTGCAATCCTACTCAATTGTCTGTAAAAATTTACAGGGTGGTATATAACACATATATATACCTCCATACCAAAAATCATGACTTTTCAAGGCGTTTAACCCATTAAAATCCAATTATTTCTAACTGCTCTGTTTTGGAAACTAAAAATTCCAGTTTTAGCAAGCCAAATTTAAAAATCTATAACAATTCACACAGAGCTTCAATCTCAGTGAAAATTTACAGTCTCATATATGACACATAAAATGACTTGCATACCAAAAATCAGATAATTATATGAAGATTTGGACCTTCAACTAAAATCGTCTTCCCCTCCTCTGTTCTAAGACAGGGGACATATGCAATACCATACCAGAAATTCAAAAATTCACTCTAAATATACTTCGAATTTTTGAGTGAATCCAATTGCTATATACTCCTGGACATGTCTATTTTCATCCATAAATATTTCAGAACAAGAAAATGTCCCCCTGAGTTTTGGTAATTTTCGGAACAGGTACTGTTCAGTGTAACAAAATTTCCAGGATTTGAACTAAACTCTCAATTCTAGCTTATATCTTCTTCTCCTTACTTAGATGCATTCAAAACTCATTCTAATTCACATCTCCATACAATTTCCAGCATACAAATAACAGTTCTCATACTCACATCACTACACAAGGAATTTCTTTAAATTAAATAAACAATAATACAAAGAATTCTAATTAGAAAATTGGTTCTTACCTTCTCCCTCTTTTTTTTTTTTCTCCCTTTCTTCCCTTGATTCCTTGATGATTTGTGTGAAAATTTTCTGAGAGAGTAGAGGGCTGGAACGTGTATGTAAGGAGAGGAATGAAAGAATTCTAGAACTCTTCCCATTTATAGATAAAATTAGGCCAAATTTTTATTTAGTCCTTCTCTCCTCCTTTATAACCATTAGACCCAATACTCTTTTAATTAAGCCCCTCATTCTTTTATTTATTACATTACAATTCAAATACATTACATATACATTAATACATATGTAACCATAACACATGATATAATGTACGCTACAAAATTTAGGATATTACAACTCTCCCCCCTTAAAAGAATTTCGTCCCCGAAATTCAGTACAATCATTCGAATAGATAGGGGTATTTGGTACGCATTTCTTCCTCTAATTCCCAAGTTGCTTCTCCTATGGAGTGATTTTCCCAAAGTACTTTCACCAATGGTATGTTCCTCTTCCGAAGTCCATGTTCTTTGCGATCTATGATTCGGATCAGTCTTTGCTCATATGTAAGATCGGCTCTCAACTCCGGAAGTTCAGAACTCAGCACATGGGATGGATCCGAAACATATTTCCTTAACATAGAGACATGAAAGACATCATGCACTCCAGAAAATGAAGGTGGTAAGGCAAGTTTATATGCTGCCTCTCCAATCCTTTCCAGAATCTCATAAGGGCCAATAAATCTTGGACTTAATTTCGCTTTCTTTCCAAATCGCATCACTCCTTTCATAGGAGCAACTTTAAGGAAAACTTTATCTCCTGCTGCAAATTCTAACTTCTTCCTTCGCTGATCAGCATAATTCTTCTGTCTACTCTGTGCTGCATTCATTCTGTCCTTCACTTTTCGGATGATATCACATGTTTGTTGTACAATTTCGAGCCCAAGTATCTTTCTTTCACCAACCTCATCCCAATGGATGGGTGATCTGCACTTCCTCCCATACAAGGCTTCATAAGGGGCCATTCCTATTGTGGATTGATAGCTATTATTGTATGCAAATTCAACCAAAGTCAAGTGCCTGTCCCAACTATCCTTGAAGTCTAACACACAGGCTCTAAGCATATCTTCTAGAATCTGGATGATCCTTTCCGACTGACCATCTGTCTGAGGGTGGAAAGCTGTGCTGAACTTTAGTTTAGTGCCCAAAGCCTTATGTAAACTTTTTCAGAATTGGGAGGCAAATCTTGGGTCCCAATCTGAAACAATAGATACCGGTACTCCATGAAGTCTCACAATCTCATCTATATAGAGCTGGACATATCTGTCCATAATGAAGGTAGTGCGCACAGGAAGAAAATGTGCTGATCTTGTTAACCGGTCCACAATCACCCAAATTGCATCGCATCCATTCCTAGTCCTCAGTAGACTCACAACAAAATCCATAGTGATGTGTTCCCATTTCCATTCTGGTATTGATAGTGGATTTAGTAATCCCGATGGCCTTTGATGTTCAGCTTTAACTTGTTGACAAACTAAGCATTGTTCAACAAATTGAGCTATTTCCTTCTTCATACCAACCCACCAGTAGTTATTTCGGATATCCCTATACATCTTTGTACAGCCAGGATGCACCGAATAAGGAGAACTATGTGCTTCATTCAATATTTCTCGTTTCAACTCTATCACATTTGGCACACATAATCTTCCTTCGAAGTATAATACCCTGTCGGAAGAGATAACAAAACCTGGCCTCTTCCCCAATGGAACTTCTTCCCTCACCTTCTTCAAAAAGGCATCTTCACATTGACTCTTCTTGATCTTCTCAATAATGGTGGGTTGCACGACCAATGACGCCAAATGTAAGCATTTATTCAGCTGAACAATCTTAATAGCAAGTTTCTCTAGATCTTGCATTATTGACCGTTGTGTGGTAACTAAAGCAGCCATATGTCCAGAAGACTTTCTACTCAAGGCATCCGCCACCACATTCGCTTTTCCAGGATGATAATTAATGACACAATCATAATCCTTGACCAATTCAAGCCATCGCCTTTGCCTCATATTTAATTCCTTCTGAGTGAAGAAATATTTAAGGCTCTTATGGTCGGTATAAATCTCACATCTTGCTCCGTATAAGTAATGCCTCCAAATCTTTAATGCAAACACCACTACTGCCAGTTCTAGATCATGGGTAGGGTAATTCTTCTCATAGTCCTTCAATTGTCAAGATGCATAGGCTATAACCTTGCCATTTTGCATCAAAACACACCCCAACCCGTTCTTAGAAGCATCACTTTATATCACAAATCCTTCTGAACCAGAAGGGATAGTCAGTACTGGAGCTGTCACCAATCGGTTCATGAGTTCCTGAAAACTTTTCTCACAGTCTTTTGACCATACAAAAGCTACATTCTTCCTAGTCAACTGTGTTAAGGGCGAGGCTATCTTGGAAAAGCCTTCAACAAATCTCCTATAGTATCCAGCCAATCCCAGAAAGCTACGCACTTCAGTTACATTAGTCGGTCTCGGCCACTTCACAATAGCTTCCACTTTATTTGGGTCTACTGAGATCCCATCACCTGAAACAATGTGACCCAAGAAGGAAATCTGGTTGAGCCAAAACTCGCATTTCTTGAATTTGGCATACAGTTTCTTCTCTCTCAATAACTGCAATACCCTTCTCAAATGCTCTTCGTATTCTTCAAAATTCTTAGAATACACCAAAATATCATCAATGAACACAATGACGAATTTATCCAAGAATTCCTTAAAAACACGGTTCATAAGATCCATAAAAGCAGCTGGAGCATTCGTGAGTCCGAAAGGCATCACCAAGAATTCATAGTGCCCATACCTCGTTCGAAAGGCAGTCTTGGAAATGTCTTCCTTTTCTGATCTTTAACTGATGGTATCCAGATCGAAGATCAATCTTGGAAAACACACTTGCCCCATGTAACTGATCAAGTAGATCATCATTCCTTGGAAGTGGATACTTGTTCTTTATAGTCACCTGATTCAACTCACGATAATCAATGCACAATCTCATTGTTCCATCCTTTTTCTTCACAAACAGAACGGGTGCTCCCCAAGGAGAGACACTAGGACGGATGAAACCCTTATTCAGTAACTCCTGTAACTGCTCCTTCAGTTCTTTAAGTTCCATTGGTGACATCCGATATGGAACTTTGGATAGAGGAGTGGTTCCCGGTAAAAGATCGATAGTGAACTCAATTTCTCGATCGGGAGGGAGTCCGGGTAAATCTTCTGGAAATACATCTGTAAATTCATTTACCACTAGAATGTTCTGAATACTCTTTCCTTCCTTCGGTGTTTCCATAACACAAGCTAAGAAACCCATACATCCCTTCCGAAGGAACTTTTGGGCTTTCAAAGCTGAAACAATCCGTGGCAATGAAACTATATCCACCCCGACAAAGCTGCACTCCAATCCGAGTGGAGTATGGAATACCACTTTCTTCTCAAAACACTTGACATCTGCATGATATTTAGACAGCCAATCCATACCCAGAATCACATCAAAATCACGCATCTCCAAGATGATTAGATTGCCCTCTAACTCTTGGCTATCTATTTTAATCGGGCAGGATTTCAACTCTTTTTTAGCACATAATGCCATCCCCGAAGGAGTAGAGACACACATCTCAACCTCCATAATTGATGGCTTTACCTCCACTTTATGAGCAAAAGTACGAGACATAAAGGAATGAGTGGCACTCGAATCAAACAATACATGAGCATTATGACCAAGAACAGAGATAATACTAGAAACAACCGATGGAGCCTCCCGTGCTTCAGTGGTGGTAAGGGCATAGACTCTTCCTTGAGCTCGTGGTTCTCTACCCGATGCATTCTGAACTCTACCAGAAGTAATAGGAGCTTGACTGGCTTCAAGACATGATGCAATAAAGTGTCCAGTTTTTCCACACCGGAAGCACGCTCCAGTCTTGAAATGACACATTCCTTTATGTGTTCTGTGGCATGTACAGGAAATTCTTTCCTACCTGTATTCTGCTTCTTCTTTCCTTTGCCTTTCTTGAACCGTTTGCTATTATTCCTCCATGGCTTCCTTGGTTGAGAACCAGAACCTTCTTCTTTAGACTTGCCAGCTTCAGTCATTTCTTCATCTCTGTCCAATATCTGAGCCTTCCTCAGCACTACACTGTAGCTTTTTAATTCAAAAGCTGCCACGTGCCTTTGAATTTCTGGTTTCAGGCCTCTCTCAAAGAGCTTGGCTTTCTCCTCTTCTGTATTGATGAGGTGTGGAGCAAATCTGGAGAGAGCCTCGAACTTCCTTTCATATTCTGTGAGGGACATGGACCCCTGAGTTAACTATAAAAATTCAGCAATCTTCTCATTCTTCAATGACTGAGGGAAGTACTTGTCATAAAACAACTCTTTAAACTGAGCCCAAGTAAGCACTCCATCTTCTCCAATGTGAGCTCTCTTGGTCATTTCCCACTAGTAACTTGCACTATCATCTAGCATAAAAGTAGCACATGTGAGTCGTTGTGTATCAGTACACCCCATAAGCTCGAATATTCTCTCTATTTTACGAACCCATTCTTCTGCAGCTAATGGGTTTGTTGAGCCTGTAAAGGATGGAGGGTTGAGTCTTCTAAACTGCTCCACAACTTGTATATTTTCAGAAGTGGTGGTGGAACTAGGTTGTGCAGCCTCCTGTCTCACATCAGTCAAAATCTGTACTAACTCCTGGACTGTAGTGTCCTGAGCCCGTGAGCTGCTACTAGTACCAACTTGCCTCTTCGATCTTCTATTTCTGACCAAAGCAGGTTCGTCCAGCTCCGAGGTTCGTCTCACTCTAGATGTGGTGCTACCTCTTCTCATTTCCTCCATGGTGGGGTTATCGGCCCTCCTGGGTCGTCCCGGTCGAGACATGACTATCAATTCTGATCATTAGAACAGAATGAGGCACCATATAAATAACGATAATTCTACTAATAATAATAATTAACACTCCTCATCATATACAACCATTTCAGAGATTTCAATATAGAAATCAAACAATTATCAATCTTACTTATTATGGAGGATTTGGCATGGACTTGGTTCCCTTGACCGCTTGCAACAAAATGTCTACAGAACCTTAAACCTATGCTCTGATACCACTACTGTCACAACTCATACTAGACATACAAGATATAGCATTTATACAGTCATTTAAATATGAGCTCTGTTATTTCTTTCAAAAATTAATATTAGTATCACACAAAACGGAGTTTCTAATCACAACCACACCATTTCACTATATATAGATACATTCAAAAATCAAAAGAGGTTCTACAGTATGGCTATGCTAATATAGAGCAACGGTCTTTGGTTGCCAAGGGAACTCTGTCAGCAATGCCAAAAGTCCTCCATCCATAGCTCAATCTACTGATTACCTGAGGCACACAACAACTTTAATGAGTAAAACTCAGTAAGTAAGCTAGGTGAATATACAATAATAAACAATAACAATAGAATTCAGTCCAGTATGAAACTATCCATTTCTAACTATACAAGCATTAGCTAACTCGTTAAAGAAAGAGTGCCCCAGAGTTCACTTCGGTTACATTTGTGCTCCCGTGCCGATTTTCTTTCTAGACCTCTATCGGTCGATTCAACCTCACATAAGTGAGTTCACATTTCTCTACTCATCGTTTTTCATGTACAATCACAATCACATAATGAGGAAGCTTCCATAGTATCAATTACAGTCACCTAGGGGAAAATGCTCTCTAATCAAGGTAGGACTTTTCATTTCACAGTCAGTTCCCATATAATAGCTCAAGGCTAGTCTGACAATTCGGGTGATACCGGGCCCATGCTATCAAATCTCGTCTAGAGAAACACATGGTCCAGGCCTCCCCTCAAGCCACGGGAGTACGGAATGCTCAAGGCTAGTCTGACAATCCGGGTGATACCGGGCCCATGCTACCGAATCTCATCTAGAGAAACACATGGTCCAGACCTCCCCTCAAGCCATGGAATAGTACAAATACATTTAGATGCCTACACTTGAAATAGCTCGAGGCTAGTCTGACAATCCGGGTGATACAGGGCCCATGCTACCGAACCTCATCTAGAGAAGCACATGGTCCAAACCTCCCCTCAAGCTATGAGAGCTAAACTTCCTAGGTCTTGACATGCCAATCACGTTTCATCATTCGCAATCAGTCACATTAAAGAAGCTCGATTTCAGGCTTCTAAAACAGTCACAATTTATTATGGCCTCAGAATAGTTAGCTTACTTACCTCGTATAGCTGCTTTTTGATGCTTGTGATTGACCTAAAAATAAAACAAAATCTCTTTTTAGGTCACCATACACTTATAAAATATTTCCCCCTTTTTTTTGCTCTATTTCCATACTTACTTTGACAAACAATTCACAACAATAATTATCTACTTTCAAAAATTCACACAAGTAGGTAGACATCTTTTACACATATACCTCATGTCTCCTTAAAATTTTTAGAGCCAATTGGGATCATTTGGCCACTAAAAATAATCAAATTCATTACCTCAACAATTCTGCCATTGTATTCATTTCACTGAACAGTATAGATTTAAAAAATTTGTAGGAATTGCAATCCTACTCAATTGACTGTAAAAATTTACAGGGTGGTATATAACACATATATATACCTCCATACCAAAAATCATGACTTTTCAAGGTGTTTAACCCATTAAAATCCAATTATTTCTAAGTGCTCCGTTTTGGAAACTAAAAATTCCAGTTTTAGCAAGCCAACTTTAAAAATCTATAACAATTCACACAGAGCTTCAATCTCAGTGAAAATTTACAGTCTCATATATGACACATAAAAGGACTTTCATACCAAAAATCAGGTAATTATATGAAGATTTGGACCTTCAACTAAAATCGTCTTCCCCTCCTCTGTTCTAAGACAGGGGACATGTGCAATACCATACCAGAAATTCAAAAATTCACGCCAAATCACCTACTTCGAATTTTTGAGTGAATCCAATTTCTCTACACTCCTGGACATGTCTATTTTCATCCATAAAAATTTCAGAACAAGAAAATGTCCCCCTGATTTTTGGTAATTTTCGGAACAGGTACTGTTCAGTGTAACAAAATTTCCAGGATTTGAACTAAACTCTCAATTCTAGCTTATATCTTCATCTCCTTACTTAGATGCATTCAAAACTCATTCAAATTCACATCTCCATACAATTTCCAGAATATAAATAACAGTTCTCATACTCACATCACTACACAAGGAATTTCTTTAAATTAAATAAACAATAATACAAAGAATTCGAATGAGAAAATTGGTTCTTACCTTCTCCCTCTTTTTTTTTTCTCCCTTTCTTCCCTTGATTCCTTGATGATTTGTGTGAAAATTTTCTGAGAGAGTAGAGGGCTGGAACGTGTATGTAAGGAGAGGAATGAAAGAATTCTAGAACTCTTCCCATTTATAGATAAAATTAGGCCAAATTTTCATTTAGTCCTTCTCTCCTCCTTTATAACCATTAGACCCAATACTCTTTTAATTAAGCCCTTTATTCTTTTATTTATTATATTACAATTCAAATACATTACATATACATTAATACATATGTAACCATAACACATGATATAATGTACACTACAAAATTTAGGATATTACAACAACAATCCCCCTCCTCAGACAAGGCCCTGGCGTGAGGGCGGCGCCATCCTTGTCTGAACCACCAACGATAATCCTCTACAACGACAAGGCCCCGGTGGGCTGAGTCACCATCTTTGTCTGAACCAAACGAGTCCACACATTGCTGTCTTGGGTTGGCTCTGATACCACTTGTTACGGATTGCTTCCGCCGCGCACAACAATAATTTTTCAACAAATGGGCCACCATATGTGGAGCAAGTATCCAGCCCAAAAGACTAGTCTATTAGGTGGAGGAACTCCTCTCATATATAAGCCCCATGACCTTCCTTTAACCAATCAATGTGGGACTCCTAATGAGGATTATCCAAATGGGGACTCCACATCTACAACAAAAAGTAAGAAAGAGTCTTGGATATTTATTTCTCAAAAGAAAAACATACCAAGAGTATAATGAAGAAATTGAATAAGAATAAATGCAAGTTATGGCAACTCCTCTTATTACTAATGCAAAACAAACAAAAGAAGATGGTTTGCATATGACAAATGCTTCAAATTTCTGAAGCCTCATTGGAAGTCTGCTTTATCTAATTACCATACAACCAAATTTTGGTATGCCATACAGAATGCAGAATAACATATCTTCAAGATTTATGCAGAATCCTAATCAAGTTCATTATGAAGCTACATAGAGAATATTCAAATGATTGAAAGGAATAAAAGACTATGGAGTTTGCTTTAATGACCTAAATTGATTGGCTTCGAATGCACTCCAATAAACAATAATGTGACAGAATAACTGGCAGAAGCAGAGTATGCAGCTACAAGTGAAAAAAGTCAAGACATTAGCTTGATTTAAATGATAAAAGACATGGGAGAAGCAAAACATCAAGCTAAAAAGAGGTTCTACAATAATGAATAAGCAATAGCAATGACAAATAATCCTGTCTTTCTCAGCCACACAAAACCTATAGCAATTAACTAACATTGTTTTGGGGTACTAGAAGCAAATGAACCCCTACACATGTATCAGGTAAACCATTGACCACAGCCCAATGCTTTCTTGAGTACCGGAGGCCAGTGACTTTACACCTGAGATTACCCCTTAGGCTTAAAGATTAAATTCAACTATTGCTAGATAGAAGCAAGCAAGCAGAAAATTTGAGTCGATTAACAAGCGAGAACAAGTCTAAAACTCCGCCATGAAATTCAGCCACTGAAGCTTCATCAAAGCATGGACCGCTCCTGTAATTTTTTATCATTCAGTGGTGTCCTGGTCATCTTGTGAAGCCTATATATAGGATTTGCATGCCCTATTTTGGTATGTTCTAAGCGTAAAAAGCTCCCTATTTTCACCCATATAATTCAATACAAAATTTTGTTGTAGTATTCTTTACTCTATTAACTTATTTTAGTATCCACCAATAGAATTCAGTCCAACAATTTTAGCGATCAAGAGAAAAATAGGATATGAGCTATCTAAATATAACAATAGAAAGTAAACGCTTCCTCAACAGCATCGGAATCCCAGCTTGCTAGTTGAGCTACCCCTTCCAAAGCAGATTCCCAGCTGAGTATCTTGTCTTTGTAACGTTTTTTTGTTTTAATCTCCGCAAACGCCTCTCTGAATTTTCCCGATATAGCTTTTAAATCTTTTTTCTTTATGCCATAGAAAACAGGTATCACAATGTGTTCATACTTCTTCTTGCAACCGAAGATAGTTACTAATTCATCGAGACACCATCTGGAATTGGCATACTGTTCTGAAATAACTGCTATCGAAAACTTTGATTCTTTTATTTCCTCAAAGAGCGTTCGAAGTTCGCCTCTTTTATCAATGAAAGTTTCAATTCGCTCCACACCCATAGCTTTATGGAGATGTTGATAAATCTGTCGCGGACATCCGCGCCTCTGAAATTAAGGAAAACCCGATTCTTCACTTCACGAGTTGAAGAAGAATCCATCAACTTCAAACTTCAGTTGTTGAGAAAGATTGCTGCTACGAGTCTACGACACTAAGAAGGGCAATTTGAAAAAATAAAAAAAGCTAGTTAAAAAAATAATAATAAACACGTGAATTACTTTCCTGCCCTTCTAAATAAAGAGAGATTAACATAGGGGAATTTCTCTGAGATTGTGTAAAAACTCTCAGTATTAATAATGAGATCAAAATAAACTGTTTGATTTGATCAATTATCTATAATATTTTAAATAAAATAAAATAATTTGAAAGTTTCTCGGGTGTTAATCGGTTAAGTAAGGCTGTGTTTGATTTCGTTTTCATTTCCCCGTTTTTCGTTTTTAACGTTTTCAAAAACAAGGGATAAGTGTGCGTTTTTATTCCCAAAACTCATTTTCATAAAACAGATTTTAAGACGTTTTTACCCCTGGTTTATCCTCAAATCTACAAACAGTTCCCAAACCCTTAAATCGTTTTTGGTTTCTTCTCCACCTTTCCTCCATTTGCCCACCAAATACATCCTCTCTCACAACCGCCCAATCTGCCTTGCCACCATCGCCTCCTCCTCTCCTCTCGTTCACCATCGGCGCTTGAGCCTTTCTCGTTCTCCATCGGTGCCAGGTTTTTAACTCTCTTGAACTTTTCCTCTCGTTCTCCACCGAAGACGACCTCAGAACCGCCGGTCGATCTGCCTTGCAACATCGCCTCCTCCTTTCCTCCCGTTCTCCATCGGCGCCTGGGCCTTTCTCAGCCTCATCACCTCTCTTCTCATCTCCTTATCTCGGCTCATCTTCGCCACCGACACAAGCAGAATAAGCGCGGCAGATCATCCTCATAGTCGGTGCCACCGTCACCAGCCTCGACATCAGCCGCTTGCCCGTCAGTTTTGGCCTTTCTCGACCTCACCACCTCCCATCTCGCCTCTTCCTATCTCCTCTCATTCGCCGTCGTCGATCTGCTCAACTAATACCCGGTTGTGTGAGGTAACAACTGAATGAATATATTGGGTTTTTGTGGATTTATTCAATGAAAAATGTGTGGAGATTGGTGTGTTTGCTGGTGGCAGTGGATGTGAGATGTGATCAAAATTTGGCGGTTTGTTGCGGAATTGATTTGTTTTTGTGTGTATAAAAATGAAATTGACGACTGAATTGAGGTGATTATTGGGTTTCCCTTGAATTGAAATGAATTGGTGAAATGAATTGGCTGAATTGAGGTGTTTTTTTGTGTGTATTCGGCGGGTTGTTGCGAAATTTGGTTGTTTTTTGTGCTTTAATTTAGATTGATTGCTCACACATGGTTTGCCTTTTTTGGAAATGCATTTGTTTTTTTTTTTTAACAATTCATTTCACAAAGATACAAAGGATGCCAAATCTGGAATTCAAAATCAAGATGGCTGATGTGTGAGTGTGATTGGGTATCTGGATTGATTAATGTGTACATTTTATACTTGATTATTGCTATTACTGTTCTGCTCTTCCTCAAATTACAGTGTTAGTTATTGTTTTTGTTCTGATGGTGTAGTATTGGTCTTTTGCTGTGTTTGGTTGCTGAGAAAATGGCGGAGGTTGAAAAATGATTCTGGGATTTGGATTTATGTCGATGAAGTTTAACGTGTTAAGTGGGCCGAGATGGGTTTTCGGTTTCCAGAGAAGAAAAAGAAGTGAAACTATTTTTGGTTTATAGTTGTCGGAAAGTAGCCTAGGTTTATCATTGATTTTTTTTTCTTTTTGTAAAATAATAACGACAAATTGTATGAGTTGGATATGAACCTTCCTGTGGATATATATTGTTTGATATTAAACCTTCGATATGAACGATAATTAATTTTCTTCTTCAACCTTGAGGAAATGTATGAATTTTGTAATCAAGTTTTGCTTAATTAGTTTCATAATTTAGCTATGCTGTCCTTGTTCTTCTAGATTCCTCTTTAGACTGAGTATATGATGTTGTCGATTCCCATCGTATACACTTTGATTTTTAAAGGCAATAATCAATTTCCAACTACCCAGTTGTGGTAGAGTCATCCATGCCATTTATGGTTCTTACTTGTACCAAAACAATTTATTGGAAATCATGGCGTGATTTTATTTTTGTAGTTGCCAACAATTAACGCTAAATGAGGAGCCAGAATCCTACGTCTGGGGGAACAATTCATTAGGTTTGTCTAACATTAAAAAAATAATAAAATAAAATACATAATAAAATTATTATTTTTATTGTTATTATTAGAATAAGAAAAACATAATTAAATCCAAAAAAATATGTGTAATAGAGAAAAGAATAACAATCTTAAAAAGTTCTATTACATATATATCAAAAATCAAAATGGAACTCGTCGTTCTTTTACATCTTCCAAATCACCTATAATTGATTCAATCCTCAACATTTTAGTAATTTCCTTCTTGATTGATTACATGTATTCTAAACTTTGATATTTTGTTCTTGAGACAGGCAACTACAACTTGAAGTAAGATAATTGTTCTAATAAGCAATATAGTTATGAATTGGGAGGAAATATTATTACAAAGATGCAAGCTGTAATCTAACTTTAGTATATTTCTTGATGGTTATAGTGAGTTGACCAACTCAGCAGATGTGATCGAATAGGTCCATTTTTTATTTGATCTTTTTCATAGGACTTTTGGAATATCCTCAAGAATTGAATCACATGCATGCACACGGACTTGCACATTTATTGGCATTTAGTAACATTACAAATTAAAACACAGCTTTTAGTTCAAGTAGAGCTCCACTTAATATCTCAATTTGAAAATTCCTCTGTTCAATTATTGATCTATTAATTATGTTTATAGAGACACTTGTTTGCAACTTTCAAATAAAGTAATTAAGGAAACATAGTTAAATGGATAAGCATTAAAATTATATAACTCTCTATACATAAATGTTGCAGGTGCATTTTTCAACTGTTGTTTCAATCGGTGAGCACGACTGTGACTAATTATAAACAGGTACCAATCACTCAACTACCTGTTCAAGTTCTTTAATATTTTATTAGGATATATCAATGCTTATGTGTCATTAATTTTTCGTTTTATTTTGTTGTATTAGTTGTAACGGTATGACGTCAAATACCAATGAACATGATGACAAAGCTGAATGGAATTCTAGGAGAGAATATATTTTTATTCGTTTGTATCATGAGCATGTTTTAAAAGGTGAATTACAAACTTCAACATTTTCAAAGAGGGTATGGAATACCCTTTCGGATGAATTATACAATGAGACCTAATATCGTTATTCGGTGGCTCAACTTAAGTCTAAGTTCAACCGATTTAGGAAAAAACATCGTGAAATCTCTGATTTAATTGCTTCCACTGGCTTCGGATGGAATCCTGATACTAATACAGTGACAGCATCTGAGGATGTATGGGAGGAGTACCTTAAGGTAAGTCTTTGTGTTTAGAGTTACTAATGTTTATATGCATTTACTCGAAACACTAATAAGTTATGTTACCTGCAGAAAGTTCCATTTCCAAAACAATTTAAGCGGAGGGGGTTAGAGCACTATGACATGTTGGGAGATATATTTAATAGCTCTACTGCAACTAGTGCTTTGAGGTTTTCTTCAAGACAAATGCCCCCAACCTCAGATGAGGATTGAGAAGTGGAGGATAATTTTATGAATTTTGGAGTTCACGTTGATGTTCATGATGTTGAAAATGAGGAGGAGGATGATCCAGTTGTAGGGTCCATTAGCGAGAGTAGTAGGAGGAAAAGGACACGTAAAGCACCTAATAGGAACCTGGATCGTTGTTCAACCCAACACAATGACCAGATGGATAACTTTCTCAAGGTAGCCAGTGAGCTTATGAGTCAGAAGCTAAGTCAAGGAAGTAAGAGTGGCCATTCAGGGGGAGCATGACACATCCGAAAAAGGATTGTCTCCCAAGTATAGGAGTGTCGAAGTAATAAAACCCGGTGAAAACGGGGTCGATCCACGAGGAAGGAATTTTAGCGCTACAAATTATAAGCTAAGCAAATATGATATCGATGATTCAAAGAAATGACAAGATAATATCAACAAATATAAGTGAGAACAAGTTCGTAAATAATAAATGAGAATCACACAAGAGAAATCAACACAATAATATGAAAGCTAAGGTTAGGGGATCCACCCTTAATATTTCAAATAAGGATAAACAACCCGTTTTATTTATATGAATTATATTTGTTTTGTTACCAATATTTATACCACTTCTTGTAAATGGGTTCAAGCATCCAATGTGCCAATCTCCATATGTTGTAAGGAAAAACCATACAACATCTAGAAAGGATCGAAGCATTTGATGTGCCAAGGATTGTCTACAATGGATCAAGGCCTCCACTTTACGAGTGGTGTTAAGATTGATTAAGAAAATAACTATAAATCATATAAAATAAACAACACAATATTATGACAATTAAGCACATATCAAAGGGTTAGAGAATCCTTACTCTTATATCAAAGGTTTCACCCTTTCACCTTAGCAAGAGGGAAATTAGAAAGTGATGCGTTCAAAACTAGCAAGTATACTAGTCGCACAAGTAATAAAGTGATAAGTAGATATCGTTCCCATGAGGATTGATTCTAATTGAATTTGTTATTTTCCAGCAACAATATACTAAACAGGGGGGGTTTTGTTGAATGATTAACTAAATGAAATAAGAATGCAAGTTAAGAATAACAAAACAGAGGTTAATTTGAATGAAAGATCAATGAGAGAAATCTAGTTAAGGGATCCTTCTCTACCACAAGATATGGATTTCCGAATTAATCGTAGAATTGTCGTCTAATTACAGCATTGAAGTTATCAACTGTAGATAACAACAAGCTCTGTTACCCCAATCTTTCGTCACTTTGTTGTTAAATAAAACAGGCTCTTTATTTAATCTCTATCCATTAAACAACCTAGAACAAGCTCTCTAAATTTAATTCAATGGATGCATTACGATAAGAAAGATAGGTTGATCTAAGCAATAAACACACAAGCTCGAATTATTTAACTTAGGTTGTATTCTCCAATTGCAATCTCTGATCACAATTTCGCTACTAAGGATTAGAAATTCAAGACAATTACGGATCAAGATTTCTACTCTAGCAATAGACAACAACCAGATTATATTCAGTTGGCCATTCCAAATACAATCAGCAAGCAATCATAAGCATTAGATATGGGAAAATACAAGCAACTTCAATTAGAGAATTGGATAACAACTTCTTGCACAATCAACTCACAAAAACCATATCAAGGGCTTTGAAATCACCCTCAACCAATTCAGATTCAGTTACACATGTTCAAAAACGTCATAAATACAATACAATACATAAAAATTCCAGAAGATGAAAGGGAAATGATAAACTTACCAAATCTGATGAAATCTCTTAGGATTTATAGTTCTTCCTCTTTCCAAGCCTTCAATCTCCTTCAAGAACTCCAAGAGATGAGAGAAATCCAAAGATGCAGCCTCTAACATGTTCTCCTCCTCTTCAAGTTATCAAAATAAAACCCTAAAATGTGTTTATATACTCTGCTACAGTAACCTGCTACAGTGTCCCGTATTATACGTGCTACAGTGATTTGTGGAATTATATTTCTACACTTCTCACACTGTTTTGATTATAACTTTCGGTACACTGAATGGATTCATGAACCATAAATTTCTCTAGAAAAAGACTTCGAGAGCTTTGCAACGGTATATAACATGTCATCGAATTCATTGTATATCAGTACAATTAATTCTGAGAAGATGGTTGACTAGCAGAGGTGAAAATGAAGGGTTTTACTCCATTTTTGTGCAAGTTGCTCCAAAACTCCTACAAATATTAAAGTCACACAAAAACATAAAAATACCAAAGAATATAGCAAAGAAACATGGACGAATTAATATGAAAATGATATATAAATAGACACCTATCAGAAAGACATTATAAGAGAAAGAAAACAAATTGCAAGAAAAAGGAAATTCATTAATAACATTAAAACACAAGAGAGAAACACAATACAAGATCTCAGCCAAGGCCAAGATATTCCAGCCAAGGCCAAGATACCCTAATGGGTCACAAGGCACCTCTATTTATAGATACATTCAGGGGCAAACTTGTCAAATTCAAAGGAATAATTGTCAAATGTTAGATGCACCAACTTTGACAATTGGGGTAATTAGGTGAACTGACTTTGACCACTGATTTTGACCTTGAATTATTGTGAATTGTAATCACATGTCTTCATGAAATCATAGATACTTCTCTCAGCTTTCTAGAACATCTTGATTTATATGATTTGGATACGTATTCTGAGAGATATGGTCAACATACTGAGGCATGGTCAGGCTGGGCCGAATCTGCAGATGGGTTCATTTCAAGCCCATTTTTGGTCTAGTAAGAGCCCGAATTTGATGATCCTTGTGGATGCAATCTTGTAGATAATTTAATCAGCTTTCCAAAACATTAAGTTTTGCACCATTCTGATCTATAAATAGAAAGTTATACCCATTTTACCAAACCTATAACAAAACCAAAATTAAGAGAAACTTAATTCCAAAGATGCAAAGACTAAAAACATGCTTAAGTTGAGAAATTTAATGACACTATTAATGCAATATGATGAATTAAACTCTTATTAAGCATACATATTTAAGTGTTCATCACACCCTCCAACCAGCTTATTGCTAGTCCCTAGCAATCAAAGCGTTATTATTTAGAAATGATTTATAGAATTTTACATCCAAGGTGGTCATTATTGCACTCTCCTTGATTTTATCCAAATAAACAAACTCTCAACCCTTTATTTTATTTTATTTTATTTTATTTTATGACTCATGTACCCTTCAGTCAAGATATCATTAAACCTTCTTTTTGTGCTCAGTCGACACATGACTATGGGACTTATTAGAAAGAAGCCATATCGGTTCTAATATTTGTTAAGGCTAACAACTGTAGGTAGGGGGCATTCATTTATTTTATATATATGTGTGTTTTTTTTTTTAAAGAATACATCTTTAACCCATGTAGCGAGCCTTAGGCTAATGGCTCCCAGACCAGTTGGCCTTAGGGCATTAGGTGTTAAGACACCCTTACGAGCTTAACGACTCGGGTTGCCGATGCTTTATTTTTGCTTAGAAACTCGTGGATAGTGCAATATTCAATCCCATTAAGCTTTCTCCTTAATCCATGTAGCAAGCTTTGAGCCAATAGCTCCCAAACCAGTAGGTCTTAGGGTATTAGGTGTTGAGGCACCCCTCGGGCTTAATTGCTCGAATTAAGAAGGCTACGAGACCAAACTTATCCACAATTGCTTTCTTTTTTTTCACTTTTTTTCACTTTTTTTTTTAACTCTGCCCTTCCTTTGTGTTGTTATCCTAAACAAAACAAACAAACTCAAATATTGCAACATTTCATTTCGCCACCCACAATCATGCATCAAGGTATGTGTGTGTGTGAAGAAAGGTTCATGAATACTTGCTTAACGAGTACAAAAGCACACAGTTTATTAAATGATAATGTTGTGAGAGTTCATAGATTTGAATAATTCAAAGTGAAATGAATAAGACCTCCTTGTTATAAAATTCAAAAATCAAGACTAAAAAATATCAAGTTAGCTAAAATGAGTTCACAAAATTAAAATGACAAATTGATTAGAATGGGTTTCAAGAGTTCAAACTGGTCCTCCTTACTCTGCCATTTCTGACCCAGAATGCGTCTCAAGAGGATTTGAACTCCTTACGTCGCACTCTAAATCTAATTACTAACTCGCTTTTTTTTTCAAGAAAAAGAAAATTCAAGACACACTTAGGTCTACTATCCTTCCCCCCCAACCAAATGAAACATTGTCCTCAATGTTTAAATGTAGAGAGATAAAGTATAGGAGACATTACCTAAAGCTTTTGATATTCAAGATAAATGACCTGAAAGACTCATAAAATAACATGCTAAAAATAAAATAAAATAAAAGACAAGAAAGAAAAAAAAATTACAAATGGAGATTCAGATCCAATTTGCACTTTTTGTTTTGCCCTCCTGCCCAATTAATTTGAGTACTAGCTGGGTCAGGTTCATGCTCAACTTCTTGTAATTTGTCAAGTAACTCACCAGCAGAAGTGGCAGAAACAAGGATCTTTCTCGCTGAATGAGGGATACAATTTTGTTCCATAGCTGCATCAACAAAACTTATCAAAGGATTAAAGAAATTTTTAACATTCAACAAACCTATGGGTTTTTGATGGAGATTCAGTTGGGCCCAAGAGGTAATTTAAAAAATTTCTTCAAGAGTGCCAAAGCCACCTGGTAAAGCAATAAAGGCATCTGAATTGATGAGCATAAGTGCCATGCGTTCATGCATAGAGGAGACATGTAACTCCATCCCAACCGTTTTTCTAACGATGCTTTCTATGGCCAAAGCTTTAGGAATAACTCCTAAAACTTGACTACCTCCTACATGTGCAGCTGTTGACACACAACCTATTAACCCGAGGCGACCTCCCCCATAAACCACATGAATCTTTCTTTCAGCCAGTAGCCTACCAAGATAGTTCGCTACTTCTACAAACTCCTCACTTTTACCCGGTCGAGATCCGCAGAATACACATATCCTTTGGATTCGATGTTGTGAAGTTCCCTCCATGTCTATGCAACTCTCTAACTATGTGTGAAGAAGAGAACAAGACATGTGGTATTTATGAAGTGCAAAAAGGTATGCTAATGATGATATCTATCTAGGTAGCTCGGTTGTTTGTTGAAAAAGTTGACAATAATGCATGAAAATTCAAAAGATGATGAAATAAGACGCCATAAGTCAAACAAAAGATACAAATTCAAAAATAACAGCTATGAGGTATTAAAATTCAAAAATGAAGGCACGCATGCATATGTACAAGTAGTTGTGACTGTGGCTCACATCTTCCTCTGGTTTTACATCCAGAAACAGCTTAAACACCTTCTATGAGTTGGGGATATGCTTCCCATCCAGTTTTCTTATAAACTGGCAAACAGGGTCGTTTTGAGTCAAATTCCCAAGACTATAGCATTCCTGCTCATCTCGAAATTGTGTCCACAAATAAAAAATTTCACGCTGCACAAGTCCACAAGAATGCGTCTCAAGAGTCACTCGGATATCATCCAAAGACTCCTTACTCAGTCCATTCTTGATGAACTGTAGTTTATCCTCTCGATTATTGGACAAATATCCGAAGGAGCGGCAACACTGGTTACAAGTCCATCTTGTACATTTGGGACAAACTTGTAACCTTTTCGCTCTTCGCTTTTTGGCGTAAGAGCTTTTTCCCATACCTGGCATGTAAGAAACAAGATTATTTGAAAATTCATAAGAAAATCGAACCTTGGCTTTAATTAACCATCTTACTTTGATAGGCATACCCTTATGCATCAACATCCTTACTCTTTCTGCGCGAGCTTTGTAAATTTTAAGCAAATCATTTGGAGGAAGAGAGGGAAAATGTTTGTGCAGATTTGAGAGAATGGTGTCCATGTGAAAATGCGAGAAAAGAAAGGAAAATGAATGCAGGGTGAGCAACAGTTTTTAGGGAACTGAAAAATCAACTTTAAAAGTCACGGAGTACCGTATCCGCCACTTGACCGGGAAATATCAATCCTTAAAAAGGATCGACTAAAGCAATGGACTCTTCATTTTGGTCAAAATTTTCAAAGAATGGTTTTAACCGTTGTCCATTAACTTTAAATACATTACCATTCTTTGGGTTCTCGATTTCAACTGCTCCATGAGGGAAAACACTTTTAACAATGAAAGGCCCAGTCCAACGAGACCGAAGTTTACTAGGAAACAAATGCAATCTTGAATCATAAAAAGAACTTTTTGTGAAGGTTCAAAAGATTTTCTAACAATGGATTTGTCATGAAAAACCTTCATTTTTCTTTGTAGATTTTAGAATTTTCATAAGCCTCATTCCTGATTTCTTCAAGTTCACTCAGTTGGAGTTTTCGTAACTTGCAAGCATCATTCAAGTTTGTGTTAAATGTTTTAATGGCCCAATAAGCTTTATGCTCAATTTCCACAGGCAAGTGACAAGGTTTTCCATAAACTAATCTATAAGGAGACATTCCTACTGATGTTTTGAAAGCAGTTCGGTAAGCCCAAAGTGCATCATTAAGTCTTAAGGACCAATCTTTGCGATTTGGATTAATCGTTTTTTCTAAAATCTGTTTTATCTCCCTATTAGCAAGTTCAACTTGTCCACTTGTTTGTGGGTGATAAGGTGTAGAAATTTTATGGGTTATTCCATATCTCTTCATTAAAGTTTCAAATGGTTTGTTACAAAAATGTGTACCCCCATCACTAATAATGGCTCGAGGAATTCCAAATCTACTCAAGATATTCTCTTTCAAGAATTTGACAACTGTTTTGTGATCATTGTTTCGACATGGAATTGCCTCGACCCATTTTGAAACATAGTCTACTGTAACAAGGATGTACACAAAACCAAATGACGGTGGAAAAGGTCCCATAAAATCAATACCCCAACAGTCAAAGATTTTAACGACAAGAATGGGATTCAACGGCATCATGTTTCTTTTTGAAATAGATCCCAATTTTTGACAATTTTCACACGTTTTGCAAAATGCATGTGCATCTTTAAATAAGGTGGGCCAATAAAATCCACATTGTAAGATCTTAGCAGCTGTTTTTCTAGATGAAAAATGTCCTCCACATGCTTCAGAATGACAAAAGTTAATGACACTACTTACCTCATTGTTGGGTATGCATCTTCTTATTATTTGGTCTGGACAATATTTGAACAGATATGGGTCATCCCAGTAAAAATTTTTCACCTCGGTTAAAAATTTTCTTTTGTCTTGAGCATTCCAATGAGGTGGCATTTTCCCTGTCGCAAGAAAATTTACAATGTTAGCAAACCAAGGTACAGTAGCTACGGAAAATAAAAATTCATCAGGAAAACAATCATTGATAGGTGAAGTTTCAATTAATGTGTCTATCGTTAGTCTTGAAAGATGATCAGCAACAACATTTTCGGCTCCTTTCTTATCCTTTATTGTGATGTTGAATTCTTGGAGCAATAAGATCCACCGTATCAATCTAGGTTTTGCATCTTGTTTAGTCATTAAATATCTCACAGCTGCATGGTCAGTGTAAACAATTGTTGGAGAGCCAATTAAATAAGATCGAAATTTGTCCAATGCAAATACTACTGCAAGTAGTTCTTTTTTAGTTGTTGTGTAATTCATTTATGCATCATTTAAAGTCCTACTTGCATAGTATATCACATAAGGCTTACCTTCATTTCTTTGTCCGAAGACAGCACTAACTACATAGTCGTTTGCATCACACATTAATTCAAAAGGCAAGGACCAATCAGGAGATTGCATAATTGGAGCAGTTGTTAAAAGCCCAATGAATGTATCAAAGGCATTTTGACATTCTTGAGTCCATTCAAAGGAAGTATCTTTTATTAAGAGGTTACAAAGAGGTTTAGATATATCACTAAAATTTCTTATGAACCTCCTATAAAATCTAGCATGTCCTAAGAATGAACGAACCTCTTTAACTGTTTTTGGTGGAGGCAAATGGGAATTTAATTCCACTTTTGCTTTGTCCACTTCAAATCCTTTAGAAGACACCACATGACCTAAGACAATTCTCGAAGTGACCATATAATGACATTTGTCCCAATTCAAAATAAGACTTTTTTCTACACACCTTTTTAGGACTTTTTCTAAGTTTCCAAGACAATTATCAAAAGAGTTTCCAAAGACAGTTAAATCATCCATGAAAACTTTTAAACAATGCTCGATCATGTCACTAAAAATGCTTAGCATGCATCTTTGAAAAGTAGCTGGAGCATTACAAAGTCCAAAAGGCATTCTCCTAAATGCAAAAGTGCCAAAGGGGCACATGAATGTGGTCTTTTCTTGGTCTTCAAGTGCAATGGGAATTTGATAGTAGCCTGAGTATCCATCAAGAAAGCAGTAGTAGGGGTTTCCTGCTACTCTTTCAAGAATTTGGTCAAGGAAGGGTAAGGGAAAATGGTCTTTTCTAGTGACAGCATTTAATTTTCTATAATCAATGCACATCCTCCAACTAGATGAGACACGAGTTGGCAATAATTCACCCTTTTCATTTTTAACTACTGTAATGCCAGATTTCTTAGGTACTACTTGTGTAGGGCTTACCCACTTACTATCAAAAATAGAATAGATAATTCCCACATCAAGTAGTTTGAGAACTTCAGCCCTAATGACCTCTTTCATGTGTGGATTTAATCTTCTTTGAGGTTGTTGAGATGTTTTGGCATTTTCCTCTAAATGTATTCTATGTGTGTAAATTAAAGGGTTAATGCCTTTTATATCTTTTAAAGTCCACCCAATTGCATTTTTATGCCTTTTAAGCACTTTTATCAACTTACCTTGTTGCTCGCATGTGAGGGATGAAGAAATTACCACCGAATATGTCTGACCAAGATATGCATATTTCAGTCCTTCAGGTAAGGGCTTCAATTCTAACTTGGGAGCTTCCTCTTCCTTGCTTTCATTCATTTGCCGCAATTCTTCAAATCTTGATTTTGAGCCTTTTTCCATCACTATGCACAATCCAATAAAGAACATATATCTGAAAGATCAGACTCTAGTTCCATACTTGATTCTAATGAATTCACTAGACAAGTTTCTAAAGGGTCAGAAGAACTCCCTTTTTGGATGTGATCTTCCACAATAGATTCAATTACATTGGCCTTGTCAATTTCATCTTCTTCTTCATTTGGTTGTTTGCACATATTAAAAACATTAAGTTCCAATGTCATGTTCCCAAATGATAGCTTCATGGCTCCATTCCTGCAATTAATCAAAGCATTAGAGGTAGCTAGAAATGGACGCCCTAAAATAACTGGAATTGAATTGCTTACTTCTACTAGTTGTGTGTCCAAGACGATAAAATCCACTGGGTAAATGAATTTATCGACTTGAACTGATACATCTTCTACTACTCCTCTTGGTACTTTAGTTGATCTATCAGTAAGCAAAAGAGTCACAGAAGTCGGTTTTAACTCATCTAGATTAAGTTTCTGAAAAACCGAATATGGAAGCAAATTCACACTAGCACCAAGATCAAGTAAAGCTTGTTCAATTTTATAGTCTCCAATAACACATGAAATTGTAGGACAACCTGGATCGTTATATTTCACTGTATTATTATTTTGAAGAATAGCACTTACCTACTCAGCTAGAAAGGCCTTCTTTTTCACATTCAGTTTTCTTTTGATAGTGCACAAGTCTTTCAAAAATTTTGCGTAAGAAGGTACCTGTTTGATCACATCAAGCAATTGAATGTTGACCTTTACCTGTTTGAAAATTTTAAAGATTTCAGAATTGTGAGTTGGCTTCTTTTCTGTAGCTAATGCCTGAGGAAATGGAGGCACAGATGAGGATTTGGTTTCCTCTTCACTAGGTGTTGGTTTGGCAACCTCTTCCTATCCTTTAAAGATCGATTCTTCTTCTTTCTCACAAGGGTTAGGAATGTGTTTTTCAACAACCTTCCCATTGCGAAGGGTCATGACTGACTTGGCTTGGTCAAAATAATGGTTATTTGAACTCCCTACATTTGAGTTAGATTGATCTTTGGGGTTTTGCAATGTTTGAGAAGGAAATTTTTCCTTCTCTTGGATGCTAAATGTAGATGCAAATTTTGCAAGAGTTTCTGACAAATTTGCTAATGTTTGAGCAGTTTGACTATTGAAAGTCTCTTGCTTTGTAATGAATGAATGAAATGTTTCTTCAAAGTCATTCCTAGGAGGAGGAGCATATGCATGATCATGAGAATTTTGAAAATTTTGTCGTGTTTGAAAAGGGACTTGTGAAGATTGTGCATGATTATCATTTTTTCAACTAAAATTTGGATGATTTCTCCAACCAGGATTGTAGGTTTGTGAGTATAGATTGAGATTTGGCCTTTTGAAAGTGTTCAAGGCATTGGCTTGCTCATGGAGGCATTCCCTAAAGGCAGGCAAAGTTGGGCAATCATCAGTAGAATGGTTATTGTCATCACAAATGTTACAGACATTTTCTTGAATAGAATTTAATTGACCACTCTTTTTCATTTCTAAGGCCTCAATTTTTCTAGCTAGGGATGCATATTTGGCTTGAAGGTCATGGTCTTCCCTAAGGTTGTAAATACCTTTATTGGATGTCGAGGTTGGGGTCTTGCTTGGTACCTCATAGGTGCCCGCAGTGTCCCAATTTTGTGCCTTTTCTGCCAAGGAGTCTAGAAAGTCAAGTGCTTACTCAAGGTCTTTTTCTTTAAATTCTCCATTACACATTAATTCTACTAGTTGCCTATTTTAAGGTGTTAACCCTTCATAGAAGTGTGCAACTATTCTCCAAGTTTCAAAACCATGGTGAGGACAGGTATTAAGTAGTTCCTTATACCTATCCCAACATTGGTAAAGGGTTTCCCCTTGTTTTTGAGAGAAATCAGAAATTTGTCTTTTAAGAGAATTTGTTCTATGGGTAGGAAAAATTTTTTTCAAAAATTGTTGTTTCATCTCATCCCATGAACTGATGGAATTCGACCTCAAATTTTGTAGCCATGTTCTAGCTTTATCTTTTAAAGAAAAAGGAAAAAGCTTTAATCTAATGGTGTTTATGTTACAATTTGAGTCAGTGTAGGAGCTACATACCTCTTCAAAGAGTTTTAAGTGCGAATATGGGTTCTCCATGTCAAGGCCATGAAAAGTGGGTACAAGTCGAACAAAACTTGGTTTGAAATTGAAATGGATTGAATCTGGAATAGAAACTACATAAGATGGTGCACTAGTCCGTACCGGATTCATGTAGTCTCTGAGGGTTCTTCGTTGGTTTTGATCATTTTGTTGCGAACGGTTGTCTCCTTCATCCGTAAATATTTTCACATGATTGTCGGCCATGTTTTCTAATGAAGATGATGTTTTTCTAACAAGTCTACCACTAGATGTTCGTGACCAAATTTTCATGCAAGAAAGAGAGAAGAAAAAGAGAAGAAAAGATGAACACACAAAAAAATAAAAAATTTAGATCTAAGATGAGAAAAGAGAACACTTATAATTTTGCACGCCAATTTTTACCTTCCCCTACAACAGCGCCAAAAACTTGACACATCCGAAAAAGGATTGTCTCCCAAGTATAGGAGTGTCGAAGTAATAAAACCCGATGAGAACGGGGTCGATCCACGAGGAAGGAATTTTAGCGCTACAAATTATAAGCTAAGCAAATATGATATCGATGATTCAAAGAAATGACAAGATAATATCAACAAATATAAGTGAGAACAAGTTCGTAAACAATAAATGAGAATCACACAAGAGAAATCAATACAATAATAATGAAAGCTAAGGTTAGGGGATCCGCCCTTAATATTTCAAATAAGGATAAACAACCCGTTTTATTTATATGAATTATATTTGTTTTGTTACCAATATTTATAACACTTCTTGTAAATGGGTTCAAGCATCCAATGTGTCAATCTCCATATGTCGACAACAAATCAAGGTTCCTAACTAGATTCGTGTCGGTAAGGAAAACCCATACAACATCTAGAAAGGATCGAAGCATTTGATGTGCCAAGGATTGTCTACAATGGATCAAGGCCTCCACTTTACGAGTGGTGTCAAGATTGATTAAGAAAATAAATATAAATCATATAAAATAAACAACACAATATTATGACAATTAAGCACATATCAAAGGGTTAGAGAATCCTTACTCTTATATCAAAGGTTTCACCCTTTCACCTTAGCAAGAGGGAAATTAGAAAGACATTATAAGAGAAAGAAAACAAATTGCAAGAAAAAGGAAATTCATTAATAACATTAAAACACAAGAGAGAAACACAATACAAGATCCCAGCCAAGGCCAAGATACCCTAATGGGTCACAAGGCACCTCTATTTATAGATACATTTAGGGGCACACTTGTCAAATTCAAAGGAATAGTTGTCAAATGTTAGATGCACCAACTTTGACAATTGGGGTAATTAGGTGAATCGACTTTGACCACCGATTTTGACCTTGAATTATTGTGAATTTTAATCACATGTCTTCATGAAAGTCGTAGATATTTCTCTCAGCTTTCTAGAACATCTTGATTCATACGATTTGGATACGTATTCTGAGAGATATGGTCAACATACTGAGGCATAGTCAGGCTGGGCCGAATCTGCAGATGGGTTCAATTCAAGCCCATTTTTGGTCTAGTAAGAGCCCGAATTTGATGATCCTTGTGAGATGCATTCTCGTAGATAATTTAATCAGCTTCCAAAAATATTAAGATTTGCATCATTCTGATCTATAAATAGAAAGTTATGCCTATTTTACCAAACCTGTAACAAAACCAAAATTAAGAGAAACTTAATTCCATGCAAAGACTAAAAACATGCTTAAGTTGAGGAATTTAATGACACTATTAATGCAATATGATGAATTAAACTCTTATTAAGCATACATATTTAAGTGTTCATCAGAGCACCACCTCAAAAGAATCAAATTCAAGAGTGCATTGACATATGTGAGAATTTAGGTGGTATTGAGAAAGATGTCTTCGTAAAGTTCTTGAACATTATAGCAGAAAAACCTAATTATAGGACTATTTTTCTGGGTCTTTCGAATGAGAGAAGGAGGGAGTGGTTGTCAACCTTGTAGTGATATGTATGATGGTGTCCTTTCCAATAGTTTAGGTGTTTGTTCGATTGCTTTTTGGATTGTAACACTTATGTTGATGCCATCTTGAGGCGCAAACTTTATTGTTATTGTTGTATGTCTGTCTTTGTTTGTCAACTTTTACAGTTATTTTCATGGCATTATGTATCAATGTTACTATAAACTAGTATTTGACTATTTCATAATGCTGAAGCTTTTAACTTTTATTATTGGTCATATCATAGCTATCAGTTAATCTTATTATACTATTTTCAGTAATGCTGGATTGTAGCAAATTAAATGTGTGATAATTTTGGTAACAGTGGATTATAGCAAAATTTAATGTGTGATAATTTGTTAGGATATTATGGCATTATCACATGTTTCAGACTATATTTTGAATATTTCTTGACTTAGCTTTTTCAATAGTGTATATGCAATGGCAAATGAGGACTCAAGCTGTGAATCTGACAACTCTATAGACACACTAGATTGGTGTTCAATTGTAGTTGCAACACATGAATATCAACAGAGACAACATCAACAACGAATTCAGGACCTTCAACGACAACTTAGACAACGCGAAGTTCCATTACTAACAGGGTTGGATTGGATATTGGATATGCTAAGAAGGAATGATAATAGGATGTTTGCTCACTTTAGAATGGACGCAAATATATATCACAACTTGTGTGATAAGCTAGTTGAAGATAATCTGATTGAGCAGGATGAGCATGACCAAGTGAGCGTATTTAAGGCAGTTGCGATTTTCTTGTATATAGTATCACAAATTGTTCCTTATCGCATTGCGGCCAAGCGATTTCATTGATCAACCAATACTATAGGCCGACAATTTAAGCGAGTGCTTAATGCATTAATTCAAATGGCGACACTAATTGTGCAACAACGAAATTTAGGTGCAACACCTCCAGAAGTACGATATAATCCCAAGTTTTACCCATATTTTCAGGTATAAAGTTAATATTTTTTCTTAATTTTTGATTGATAAGAATCATGCTAATGAAGTTGTTGATATAGGGATGCATTGGAGCGATCGATGGCACCCATATTGCAGCATCAGTCCCGGCGCATAAGCAAATTGCATACCGTAATCGGCATGGTGACGTGACCCAAAACATAATGTGTGCTTGCTCATTCGATATGTTATTTACTTATGTGCTAATAGGATGGGAAGGCAGTGCAAATGATTCAAGGATATTACAAGAGGCAATTCACAACGAGAATAGTGGGTTTCCTATGCCAGACACAGGTATACATTACTTAGAAATAATGTATAAACTACTACAACTTGTTTATAATTTTGATGAAGCTATGCATGCGTATGCGACACTAACTATCGTATGCAGGTTATTTTTATTTGGTTGATTCAGGCTACAGTAACATGGACGGATTCCTTGCTCTTTATAGAGGCCAATGGTATCAAGCAAGTGAATTTAGAGGGGCAGGAAGATGACCTACTGGACATGAAGAGTTATTTAATAAAAGACATGCATCATTGTGTAACGTAATTGAGAGGTGTTTCGGGGTGTTGAAGAAAAGATTTCCAATTCTCAAGTCAATGCCTAATTTCAGTATCCAAACCCAACGTCTTATTCCTGTGGCATGTTATACATTACATAATTTTATTTGACTTAATAGTAGGTCTGATCGATTGTTTACGAGATACGAGGCAGATGACATTGAAGTTATGGAGGAGCAACATGGAGATATGCCCACAGTTGAACTGAACATGTCAATTGAACGAACAGAATCATGGAGACAGTATAGGGACAATATAGCTTTAAGGATGTGGCAGGATTATATTCAACGTGGGAGATAGATGTTTGTAATCATATATTTGTTTTTTATTGTAATGTGTTCGGGTATATAAGGAAATAGTAATAACTGTTAACAAGCCTATTATTTATACAGTTTGATGGAACAAGTGTTTTGGAATCATTTCCAAATGCATTTTATATTTTTGTTTTGAAGATTTATTTCAATGATTCATTATCTTGTTTTTGTATTAAAAATTTCCGATGTGTTCTTTTATGAATCCAATATTTTTGTTTTCAATTGAATTTAGGAATATGTGAATGATTTTGAATTTTTTTGAATTTTGAAAAGAATATGTGGTTGAAATTGAATAGAAATTGTATTGGAAAATATGCAGAACAAAAAACAGGACTTGAAAACAAGAAAGAACAGAGCATAATTCCATAATTCATTTCCAAATACATATCTTGTTTTTGTTTTCAAAATTCCAATTCCAGAAAACATTTCCAAACGCATATCTTGTTTTTGTTCTCAAAATTCCATTTCCAGAAAACATTTCCAAACGAATATCTTGTTTTTGTTTTCGAAATCCCAATTCTAGAAAACATTTCCAAACGCATATCTTGTTTTTGTTTTCAAAATTCTAATTTCAGAAAACATTTTCAAACACATATCCTTTACTTAAAATACATTCTTTGAATCCATGAAATTCATTTTCCAAATCATTTTGGATCAAAAACACTAGAAACAAGAAAGAACACACCCTAAATATAGTTTGATTTGAAGAGTTTTTTTAAATGAGTATAATTTGATTTGAAGACTTTTTTTTAAAGTGATTTAAAATTATGGTTATCATTTCAAATTAAAAAGAAAATAATCTTTGCTTCTAAATATAATAATCCATATTATTTTGCAAACCTCTTTGAACATTGAAGAAAACTGTAAAATTCTGATCCAATAAAAAAGAACTATATTAAAGTCACAAGGTACATTATCTTTTACCACAAAGATTAAAAAATGGATAAAATATAATATATAAGATGGATTATTCAGAAAACGTAAATTTACTAATTAACATAAATTAATATCAATCACATATTATTTTTAAAATTTATAAAAAAATATAAAATCAACCATATATTCTAATAAAATTTTGAAAATAAAAACTTAAATTACACAAATAAACACTGCCTAAAATTTTTCAAACTTTGCAAACCATTACGTACACTCCTCAACTATTAAACTTAGGCTACTTCTGTCTTCAATTAGGTAAACAGTTAAAATCAATGATAATATCAACCAATTCATTAGAATTTATGCTCGGCATGAGTGCTCGAGATGACTGCACGGAGTGCTCAGCATGGACTTCTCAACAACTTCTTAACATTGCAAAAACTCTGCAGCACATTTTCCAGTAAGCTTTTCACGACATCGCCATTCCATAGTTTTGGCTCTCTAGCTACCAAAATCATCTCGCTAACTCCATCTCATATGTTGAAAATTTTACATAGGGAAAATTTTTCTAGGGGGCACCAAAAACTCAAACATTTATAGATTACCCTAAAGAAAGGCCTAATCACCAGAAGGATGCCACCTTTGAGAATTTGCCTCTAATGACACTACCACTAGTATGATGTTAAGTTGGATGTCTTGAACGATATATTGGTAATTAAAGGGATTTTGACAAGTGCTAGTTCTATTAATACATCACTTTTAAAAATTTATATTTAATAAAGGCATATTTCTCTTGCCCCTTAAAATTAGACCTAAAAAAGTACGACCTCGATTTTTGGAAATTTCAATGTGCCCCCTAAGGTTTCAATTGCAACGTTAGATGAAACAGAAATGAGCCTCTTGACCGTTGACTGTTGTGTCAATAAAAAGATAAAACATACCCTTTTCTTACCCATGAAAAATTTAAATAATAAAAAAATAAAATAATGCTAAAAGCACCTTTTGCCATCAGATACCGCTAACTTCATCGCTGTCATAATCATGTTCAAGCCACAGCAACACCACAACAGAATTCAAAACAAGCACTCCTACCAACCCAAAAAATATCCAGTAGCACAGCAACAACAACAAATCCAATATATATATAAACAACAAACAATCCAACTCAGAAAAAGAAAAAAGAAATCCAGTAGCTGAAGCACAGATCCAATAACATCAAGAAGGTGACATGAATTACAATGCTGCCTCCAATTTCCAAGCTCTTCTAAAAGCACGTAAACAAAACATATAATTTGCAGAATTATAAATAGAAGCACTTGCATTGAAGTGATGCGTGCTGCCGCTTCTTACAAAAGAAGACCAAGTCTCCTAATCATAAGCCAAATTTGACAGTAGAAAAGCCCCCTCATCTCTCCAAATTTACACTAGTTTAAATCTCTAATAAATCTCTCTTTTTCCCTTTCATACACAAACCCTTGAATAACTGACATGCCAATATTCTGCTTATATAATTTCTTTCTACATAGATCTCCATCTATAGGTTAAACATATGTGGTTTGCTTATCAATTATCTAAAATATTTCATAACTTAATGCTTTTCATCCCAAGAGTAGCACCTAATTTGAGATAGATAATATCTTATGGGTTAACGACCACATCAACCCATTAAAGGAGCTCTAGTAGACTTACAGCTTTTCTCTTGGCCCTGTCAGTTCTACTTTCTAAGAGTTCCCTCAATGCTTCTTCTGTATCAAGCTTCTCGGCTATTTTTAATTGCTCCAAGTCACCATGCAGATGCTAAAGGAAAGAATAAATCTCCAAAAGAAATGAAGGAAAGACAATCAAAGGAGATAATTACATCACAGCCAAGCATATCCATCAAAGGAAGTGATCACAAAACAACTAAGCATATCCAAGACATTAAAGAAGATCAGACGAGATCAAGGAAATTTGAATTGAGATAATTATTCTCTTGATTACAGCTGTCAATTATAGTAGACTTAATTGTAGGATTCTTTCTATAGTTGTTACTTGTCATTCCTGTATAAATTCATTTGTTTGCAACAGACTTTTGTATAACAGAAAATCATATTCAATATTATTCTTAAAAACTCCAACTTTCTTTTCTCTTACATGGTATCAGAGCATCTTCCTGGAAGTGCATAAATCATGTCTTCTTCAACTATTCAATATCCTTACCCTTCCAATCTGAATATACGGAACTTTGTCTCCCTAAAACTCTCAAATAACTACATCTTATGGAAGACGCAAATAAGCAGTCTTATTGAGAGACAAGGTATGGGAGGATTTTTAGATGGGAGTTATCCCAAACCAGATGAGTTCATCACTGTTTCTGAAGAATCTGAAGGTTCTACAACCAAGAAGCAAGTGATGAATCCTCAATATGTTTTGTGGAGGAGATCGGATCGACTTTTCTAAGGCTGGATCGTTGCAACTATATCAGAAGAAGTTCTTGGTCTTGCTGTAGGTCTTGAAACTTCAGCAGAGTTATGGAAATCTCTTGTCGAACATTATGCTTGAGGTACACAAGATAGGGAATTTTTTTCTATTACAGAAAATGCATTTACTGAACAGAGAGAATTTCAAAACTATAAATGATTACATCCGAGCCTTCAAAGGGACTTGCGATGAACTTGAAGCCATAGGCAGGGCACTTGATGATCAATAAAAGGTATTTGGTTTACTAAGAGGACTAGGTAATGGATATAAGCCTTTTGTTACTTCAATGATGAAACCTCCTATTCCCTCTTATACTGTTATGGTTAGTTTGCTCCAAAGCCATGAAAATATGAAAACTTTATATAGTTCAGCAGTTGCTACTAATGAACATTTTGCTTTTTCTGCTCAAAAATATGGTAGCAAACAATTTAAGAATGACAGGCAAGGAGGACAAAAATTTTTCAACTCAAAAGGGAGAGGTTTTTCACAATTAGAACAAAAGCCTCCAAACTCACCACAAGCCAACAAGAAAAATCAAAAAGAGCAAAACAAGAATAAAGTGAGCTGCCAAATATGTGGAAAGCCTCGCCACACAGCCTTAAATTGCTGGAATCGGTTCAACCAAGGCTTCCAACCTGAAGATACAGTTCAGGCCCTTGTTGCCATGTCAATCTTTGACAACCATGATGAAGGGTGGTTTCCATATACTGGAGCAACTCAGCACATGACTTCTAATAGTGGTAAGTTGATTACTTACAAATCGTATGTTGGTAATGACAAGATTATGCTAGGTAATGGGCACAAACTGAATATTACTCACATAGGAGACACCACACTACGTACTGGAAGCAATGCTATCAAATTAAAAAATGTTCTAGTTGTTCTAGATATAAAAAGAATCTTATTTCAGTAAGTCAATTAACTTCTCAGTTACCTTATTTATTTGAATTCACTGGAGATGGTTTTGTGATAAAGAACAGAAAAACAGGATGGTGATAGCCAAAGGGAATAAGAATGGAGGTCTCTACAGCTTGGAATCAAATCAGAAAATGGCATTATACTCCACAAGATTTCGAGCTACAAGTGAGACGACTTGGCATCACAGGCTTGGACACCCTCATATGAATATAGTTAGTTTTTTAAAGAATAATAAACTTATTTCTATTAATAAAAGCAATGGAACAGATTTTTTATATGAAAGTTGCCAATTAGGCAAATCTTGCAAACTTCCTTTTTTGAATGTTGATGATTATTCATTGGAGCCTATTTCTAAAATTCATTGTGATGTATGGGGTCCTGCCCCTGTTGGATCTTTTAAAAAATTTAATTTTATATTATCTTCATTGATGAGTGCACTAGATTTACATGGTTTTTTCCTTTAAGAATGAAATCTGATTTCTTTAACTGTTTTATTATCTTCCATAAATTTTTAAAAAAGCAATTTGAGGGAAATATTAAAATTTTTCAAGCAGATGGAGGAGGAGAATTTGAAGATGCAGAGTTCCAGAAATATTTGATAATGGAATTAACAATGTTGTTCCATGCAGGAATGCCTAAACGATTTTGGGTTGAGGCTTTTGGCACTTCAACTTGGCTAATTAATAGACTTCCAACAGGCGTCTTATCTATGAAAAATCCAATGGAAAAACTTCTTGGTAAGAAACCTGATTACTCTTCTCTTAGAGTCTTTGGCTCACGATGTTTTCCATTCTTGAAAAGAATAGCACAAGACAAGTCTAATCCAAAGTCTCTTCCATGTGTGTTTTTGGGGTATAGTGAATTTTATAAAGGGTATAGATGCTTTCATCCACCCTCTGGAAAGGTTTACAACTCTAGAGATGTTGTATTTGATGGGAAGACTTTCCCATTCAAACAACCTGGTATTCTCTATAGTGGTTGTGATGAAAACACAAACTTGATTAGTTTTAATGAGTGGATTTCAGGACCTTTTGAATCAACAACAACTGAGCCTACGCAAGCTTGTCCACAAATTAGTTATGATGATTCTTCTTCTAATAGTTTAGAACCATCTAACTCAATTTTAGAAGTAGAAGCTCCAGTTGTTCCATGTCCAAATACGCAAACTGTTCAAGAATCTTTGAACATTGCATCATCTCCAATAGAAACAAACACGCATAATTTGGTTACTGCACCTTCTTCTGAGAACATAAATGCTTCATCTCTTATACAGTCATCTGAGAACATTCACTCTATGATCACTAGGTCAAAGGTAGGTATTCACAAACCCACCAGCAGGTATCACTCTTCTAAATATGCTTTGTTTTGCTATGATATTCCTGCAGAACCAAAAAATGTTAAAGATGCTCTTAAGCATCCAAGATGGTTCAAAGCAATGCAAGAAGAAATTTTGGCCTTGAATCATAACAAAACATGGTCACCTATCCCAAGGACAGATAAAATGAATGTTATAAGCTGTAAATGGGTTTATAAACCCAAACTTAAATCTGATGGCACCCTTGAAAGACTCAGGGCTAGATTAGTGAAAGGGTTTAACCAAATACCTGGAATTGACTTTATGGAGACTTTCTCACCAGTTGTAAAACCAGAAACTATTAGGATTATTCTCTCTATTGCCTTGTCTCATAACTGTGATCTTAGTCAACTGCTCTCAGACAGATCTATTGATGTCTCAATCATTCATGCAGTCGATCAACGAGATCGAATAGAAAAAGTTCCGACACCAAAACTTTAACCGTTTGATCTCATCGATCAACTACATGAATGGCTAAGATACTCGCTGATTCGTGGAGAGTAGTTAACAGCAATCATAATGGTGACAATAGTGTCATCGAATACATCTGGTCACGAACGACCGTCCGACCGCTTTTTTCAATTTCTTAAAAAATTTTTAAAAAATAATTTTAATAGATTAGATTTTAAAATTTAGAAAATAAATTATTTATTTATTAAATTTAAAATTTTAATAAATAAGGATATTTTTGGAGTTTATTTATTTTATAAGGATAATTTTGGTATTATGGTCTATCTAAATTTTAACTTTTCAAAAGTTGCCTTCTACCCACTTTTGCAGTCTAATATAAAAACAGATTCTCGAAGCAGCAGCTTCTTAGATAATTAGTTTTTTAAGTATTTACCAAACACCAAAATAGTTATAGATAGTAGCAAAAGTCAAAACTTGTTGTCCAATAGTAACCCCAAAAACACTCTGATTCTCAAAGGTGGCATCTGCCATAAGGTTTTTTGTTGATGTGTAGACTACCTAGCGATAGCATTAAGTCTTGCGTAGCCCGCTACTCGATAAACCACAGTTGAGGCTAACAAATTTGCATGCTATCAGTTAGCACCCCTACACTTTGTTTGCTCCCTTTTCACTTTTTGTTTCTCCCTTGCGTATTGATTGTCTCTCAATAGCTCTCAATGTGAATGAATGAATGAATGCCTCTAGCCCACCCCTTGGTAGCTAGTTATACAAGGGAATAACAACCACCCTAGCTATCTAGGATTACCCCACATCCCTCAATCTCGTAAGATTACACCACTTGGCGTATGCAAATGACATCCTTATTTGCTAGGATGATATGGCGCACTCCTACGCTGCCATCTAATCATATCTTTAAGGATCTTTGTCCTTTAATAAGTTAGCCCCATATCTTAAGAACTAGTCCTACTGCCCATTTGTAGGACAAGATGCTTCTCTCAACTTCCCAAGTCAAGGCCTCTTGTATGTGCAGCCTTTTTGTAGGAGAACATGCCCTTATTCATGCCACTAGGTCCTTGATTATTGGAACAGCCTTTGATCCTTAGCACCACCTTATTGCACCATGTGCTGCTCACTTGTTGCATTTTGGCCTACTACATCCTTACGTGTTATGCTACTGTGCTGCATGCCACTGCCCCTATTATGTGTATCTCATATGCACACTCATACTACTTGGCCAATCTGTGTGTGCGTCCCAGCCACATGCTTGCATGCACTAATAGCATGCTATGCTACTTAGCATGAACATTTTCCTATTGTGTCATGCCCAACTCCTGTGTGCATGCCACACCATACTTGTTGCGCATTTGCCCCAAGCTACAAGTGTGTTCCCTCGTGTCAGCATTCACATTGCTCTGCGCTCAACCATGCATTCATGTGTCTTTTCCTACGCTACTAGCCTTGCTAAGTGCTCACTCGTGGACTTCTACTTGGGCAAATCCCCACGTAGCCCCATCTTAGCCTCAAAATAGTGCAAAGCAAGCTATGTTAGGCATGTGCAAGATTTATTCCTGTAACAAACTACTCTTACGTCCTCGTTGGAAGAGTGTCGAGTACTTGCTTTCTTTTTGGTGTGACTTTCCTTTACCTATGTATCTTTTATCTAGCCATCGCCTTCAACAAAATTAAATACTCCATTCTCTAATTCTTGCATAACCCTAAAGAACCAGACCCCGCCCTTGCCAAACTGTCTCTAGAAAATAGTAGGAGCTTATTTAGCTTGTTAATGCCCACCTAACAACCACGTTTTTGTAAAAGGCCTATAGGAAACTCATGTACTCACTATATAGGATGAATGCCTCCATGCCAAACTCATCCTTGTTTGAACAACTCAAATCGAGTCTCGATCTCTTTGCTTGCTACTAGTTACCCTTGTGTTTTTCTGTCAATCATCTTTTGCTATAGCACATCCGCACACTTCCATGCGTTAAGATGTTTTTTTGGTGGCTGTCTCGTTGCCAATTCCCCCACGGTGATCATCTCCTAGCAAATTTATAGGCCATATCAAGTACACCAACCCAATCTGTATGACCCTTCTCACATGACTCAGTAAATTTTTCACCAAAGCGCCATCATCCCACCCAATTCTCCACTAATTGATGATGATTAGGAACCACAAAAACTTCAACATCATCCTTATGTTGTTGGAAAGTGCCACTCAATCCGCTTTTGAACCATTCTCCCATGGTTTGTTTATCACTTCTAGATTTTGACAACATGTGCTTGTAGACACAACTCCACTACCACTTTTCACTAGGCAAGTATGTGGTGTGCACAACCTTTGCAACTTTATGAATACCCTCCTTTGGAATAGGTTGCCTACATTCTATATCATTCGCGCAAAGGCTATTAAAGACCTCATCTCCTTCTTCTCTCTTTCCCCTTGTATTTGTACAAATGCAAGCTTGACATTCTCTGATATGTCTTCCTATGGATTCTCTTCCATGCAAAAAAAAAAAAAAAATCACTGCCATGCACAAAATTACACACCGTTAGTATCACCTCAATGTCGCCTTTCAACTTCGCGAATGCATTGTGGTGCTTATTCGCACATTTCACTTGGCCCAAGCATGTGGGAGCCTAGGAGGTATTCCATTCTCGTATTTGGCACATCTGTGTCAAGCACGTCTATTGCTTATTTTCGTCTTGTTCCCAAAAGTGTTGCCATGTAAGACCACCATCCCATATCCGAGCTTTTTGTGGGTTATGTGATGACCTAAATTGATGATGTTTTCGGTCTCTCCTTCATTAACAACTTATATTTCATGACTATCAGTTCCTAATTATTTGTAATGAAGACGACTTACGAGTGTGGGACCATAATTATATTATGTTGAAGGAAAAATTCCTTTCATAGAATTAGCTCAAAGTCATCAATAGGAACCACTGTCAAGTTCACATTCCCCTTGATGCGTTCGAAACTAGCAAGTATACTAGTCGCACAAGTAATAAAGTGATAAGTAAGATATTGTTCCCACGAGGATTGATTCTAATCGAATTTGTTATTTTACAGCAAAAACAGAATAAACGGGGGGTTTTTGTTGATTGATTAACTAGATGAAATATTAATGCAAGTAAAGAATAGCTAACTTAATTGAAGTGAGAATTAATCACTGATGGAAATCTGATTAAGGGATCATTCTTTGCCACAAGATATAGATTTGTGAATTAATCATAGAATTGTCATCCAATTACACCATTGAAATTATCAACCGTAGATAACAACAAGCTCTATTATCCCAATCTTTCCTTACTTTGTTGTTAAATAAAACAGGCTCTTTATTTAATCTTTATCCATTAAACAACCTAGAACAAGCTCTCTAAATTTAATTCAATGGATGCATTACGATAAGAAAGATAGGTTGATCTAAGCAATAAACACACAAGCTCGGATTATTTAACTTAGGTTGTATTCTCCAATTGCAATCTCTGATCACAATTTTGCTACTAAGGATTAGAAATTCAAGACAATTACGGATCAAGATTTCTACTCTAGCAATAGACAACAACCAGATTATATTCAGTTGGCCATTCCAAATACAATCAGCAAGCAATCATAAGCATTAGATATGGGAAAATACAAGCAACTTCAATTAGAGAATTGGATAACAACTTCTTACACAATCAACTCACAAAAACCATATCAAGGGCTTTGAAATCACCCTCAACCAATTCAGATTCAGTTACACATGTTTAAGAACGTGGTAAATACAATACAACATGGAGACATTCCAGAAAATGAAAGGGAAGGGAAAAACTTAGCAAATTTGATGTAATTCTCTTTGGATTGTAGTTCTTCCTCTTTCCAAGCTTCCTTTCTCCTTCAAGAACTCCAAGAGATGAAAGAATTTCAGAGCTGCAGCCTCCACCACGTTCTCCCCTCTTCAAGTTATGAAAATAAAACCCTAAAATGTGTTTAAATACTCTGCTACAGTAACGTGCTACAGTGTCCCGTATTATACATGCTACAGTGATTGTGGAATTACATTTCTACACTTCTCACACTGTTTTGATTACAACTTTCGGTACACTGAATGGATTTATAAACCGTAAATTTCTCCAAAAATAGACTTCGAGAGCTTTCCAACGGTATATGATATGTCATCGGGTTCATTGTATATCAATACAATTAAATCCGAGAAGATGGTTGACTAGCAGAGGTGAAAATGAAGGGTTTTACTCCATTTTGGTGCAAATTGCTCCAAAACTCCTACAAATATCAAAAACACACAAAAACATAAAAATACCAAGGAATATAGCAAAGAAACATGGACGAATTAATATGAAAATGATATATAAATAGACACCTATCAAATTTCCCCACACTTAAACTTTGCTAGTCCTCGAGCAAGTACAACGATATGAAACAAAACTAAACTAAAACAAAATCAAAGAAAAATTTAAACACACGAATGCTTCAACTTGCAAATAGGCCTCAAAGATTGTACTTAATTATAACCCAAGGAAAACTTCAAAATAATGCACTTGATCAGGAATTTTATCTCAAAGATTAGTTTCGCTTCACTTCAATTCCTCAAGTGTGTGTGTGTAGAGCCATTCTCACCTAATCACTTGTAACCCAGATGAGTTTATGCATAAAAATGAATCATATTTAATATTGAAGATGTTTGTATAAATGAACTCCATAGGCCTGCTTTTCAAGTCACTCTCCACTAATGTAAACATGCACAACACCAAGGATCAAGTAGGACTTTGTTAAGCTTGTAACGTTTGGCTTGGGTGAAGGTATGATAAAGGATAATAATTTGGCTCAAATCACCCACAAACACATAAATCATTCAAGACTATGTAGAGCTCAACCCTATAACACAACTTTATTTCAATTCACCAGGTTACTCCCCCAAACTTATTTAGAACACTCAATCTTCTTTTTTTCTTTTTTTTCTTTTTTTTTTAGAAAACAAAAGAAACTACACCCTCACACTTTGTTGTTTCATTCTTTTTAAGAACACCTAAGGGTATAGATCTCTTTTTCTTCTTCTTTTTTTTTCTTTAACTGCAATTCCCCTCCCCCACACTTAAACAACACATTGTCCTCAATGTTTAAGTACGTGGAAGATAAGTGCAGATTGTTTTTTTTCTCTTTTTTTTTTTTTTACAAACATAATAAAACTCACTTGCATTGCTCATGGCACAATCCAACCTCCTTTAACTTCCCAAAACCAGAACATAATTCAAAATGTCATCGTGAATGATCTACATGCTCATAGGTAAGGGACAAACTGTTTGGAAAAAAAATTCATTTGAGGTTAGGAAATCTTTTTAGTGAGTTAACAAAAAAAAAGGCTTACAAAGGCTCAAAAGGGTAACTAGGGATCAAATTCAATCAAGGTTGGCTATTAAGGCTCAAATGGTCCAAAGATGGCCTAAATCATTTCCCCAATGTTGCACAGTCTAGGATTTCGCCTCGAGTGACCATCAAACAAGTTCTAGAATTCATTGAAATCTGAAGAAACACTTAAATTGCATAAACTTTCTCTAAGTAAACAAATAACTCAGTGCTCAATGTTGTGCAAGGAATCAAAGGTAAAGCAAAAACTAATATACATTTCAAGCACACAGATCCATGCATCATTTATCATTTTCCAAGAGTTATTCTTAATTCAATCATTATCTTATCATTGACCCACAAAATGCAAGAAAAGAGGTACGTGGCGTTGTTACACCTGAGTCAAGATTGTATATTTCAACAATCCTTAGGACCAGTAGCCCGCAGACTAAGGTTTCCAGCCTATATACCTTTATTATGAAAGAACAAAACAAGAAACAAGACACTTCAAACAACATGAAATAAACAAACTACAGATTTATTGAGAGAGAATGCGTTTCAAGAGTTAAGGAAACCCCATATTCTGCCATTCTCAGGTTTTTCCACAATGTTTTTTTTTTTTCGAATCGAAACTGATAAAGACAAAAATACACAACTCTAAATTACACAAAACTAAACTCACTCATAAAATAACAAAGTCCAATAAGCCAGCAAACAAAAACAAGTCAGTTAGAATGGGTCTAAAAAGTTTAGAAGTTAGCCTCCTTATTCAGCCATTATGGATTGAAGAGATCCAGAATTCGTTTCAAGAAGAATTGAACTTTTTAAGCCACCACTCTAAAAGCCATGATTAGAAAATATTACCTGGGGCGAAAGAAATAACCTGAAAAAAATCAAAAGAAATGACATGAAAAATCCCAAATAAACACACTAAAAAGAAAGTAAACAAAAATGAAGCAAACCAATAGATAGAGATTACAGATGGAGCGTTAAATCCAGTTTACGCCTTTTATTGCCTTCTCCAAACCAATCTATCCGAGCCGGTGTTGGATCAGGCGAATAGACGAATTCTTGTATTTTATCAATTAACTCCCCTGCAGTTGAAGTTGTAACCAGGATTTGCCTCGCCGACTGTGAGATGAAGTTTTTTTTCTACTGCTTGATCAAGAAAAGACAACAAACCATCAAAAAAATTAATGACATTTAACAAACCAATGGGTTTCCGATGGATGTTTAGCTGTGCCCAAGAGGTGATTTGAAATATCTCCTCTAATGTACCATAACCACCGGGCAAAGCTATAAATGTATCAGATTTAATGACCATATGTGCAATACGCTCATGCATGCTAGAGACCTGTAACTCTTCCCCCATTGTGTTGCCTATGATCTCTCGCACAGCTAATGGTTTAGGGATAATGCCGAGAACTTTACTTCCTCCCAAGGATGCAGCTGTCGACACACACCCCATTAACCCAAGACTACCCCCTCCATAAATCAAATGAATACCCCTCGCAGCTAATGTCCTACCAAGATCAAGAGCTACTGTTGTAAACTCTCCATCTTTACCAAATTACGATCCACAAAATACGCATATATTTTGGAATCGCCGAATTGGTGTTTTCTCCATTTCTAAAAATGCTTTAAACTTGTGTAAGACAATGATGCACGTTAGGTATTATGCGATTCAAGTGCAAGACAGGTTATAAAATGACATTTCAAAATATGCAACATGGATATATACACACGTAAAACTCTCAAATTTGACACATAGGGACATAATTTCGGTGGGGGTTGCTCGATGCAGATTTATCGCCCCAAGATTTGAAAAAATGAGATATGCTTTCAGCGGGGTTTGACAAAACCTACACACTTGTCTCCCACGTGAAGCATGGAAAATGGACAAATACTTTCGGCAGGGTTTGACAAAACCGCCACAATTGTCTCCCACGTGAAGCATGAAAAGTAGAGATATACTTTCGGTGGAGGTTGACAAAACCTTCACACTTGTCTCCCACGTGTACTTATGTCATAGGGTAGTCATATGGTTTGTCAAAAAGAAAACTTGAAATTAAAACAAACAAAATCAACAAACAACAACAACACAAAAACAACATTGATAACCAAATCAAACGAAACAAGAAAAAAATAAAATTTGACAACAACAACACACATTCAAATATACAAGTAGTTGTGATTGTGGCTCACATCTTCCTCTGGTTTTACGTCCAGTAACGGCTAAAACTCCTTCTATGAGTCAGGGATTTGCTTCCTATCCAGTTTTCTTATAAACTGGCAAACAGGATCGTTTTTAGTTAGATTTCCTAGACTATAACACTGCAATTCATCACGAAAATGTGTCCATAGATTAAGCAATTCACGCTGAACAAGTCCACAAGAATGTGACTTAAGAGTTAATACATTATCCAGCGACTCATTACTCAAACCATTCTTAATAAACAAAAGTTTATCTTCTCTGTTCCTAGACACAAAACCTAATAAACGACAAGTCTGGTTACAATTCCATCTAGCACATTTATAACATACTTGTAACCTCTTCGCTCTTCGCCTCTTGGCGTAGTAGCTCTTTCCTAGACCAGGCATGTATTTTGCGAGATTAATGTCCGGCTCACCGGACAATCTCACCTTGGCTTCGATAAGCCATCGGATATCAGCAGGCACATTTAAGAGCATCAATGCCCAAAGTCTAGTCATCCGTACTTTATAAATTTTAAACACAGCATTTTGAGGAAGTGAAAGGAAATATTTACGAAGGTTCGATAGAAAGATATCAGCATCCATTGAAGAGAAGAAAAGGAGAGATATTACCGATAATGCGATTGAGTTTGTTCTTCTCCCAGATATGCATGATTCAAACCTTCGAGTAATGACTTCAGCTCCCGTTTGGATGTTTCCTCAAGCTGTTGCACAAATGAATTCAAAGTACGGAATAATTAAATTAAATAAAAGGAAGGAAAAGAAAAGAGCAGAAACGAAACTAAAGACACATAAAAGAGATAACAACACAATAGCAAACAAAAGTAAAAAACAAGTATAAAAAAAAGTATAAAAACAAATAAGACAGATGGCAAAGAGAGATAAAACCTGATTAATTTGATGGCCTACGAAAGGAATCTCCTTGAGACACAAAAATTGATTATTATTATCTTATTTTATTTTTCTTTTCTTTTCTTTTATTTATTTTTCAAAAACATTGGGTTGCCTCCCAATAAGCGCTTGGTTTAACGTCCTCAGCCCGACATTGGTTCCATCATGGGAGGATCCAATCTCCACTGTGCTTCTCTAGTGGATTTGGATCCTTCTTCCAACAAGAAATGGTACATGCATATGGCTGGGCCTTGGATGTTAGCAATCGTCCACTTAATAGCTATTTTGTGATCTCTAAGTACTCGGATGAGTTTCGCTTCTTGTATTGGTGCAAGGCCCATTTCTATTATAATTGGCAAAGTATCTTTCTCACCTAGGAATACATGCTTCAAATGATCTAGAAGAGGCTTAAGTTCCAAGGTAGAGGCTTTCATCACAGAAGGAAGAATTTTCTCATTAGATAAAGGAAATTGAATGTATAAAACATCACACCTATTTGTGGTTATTGCTATGATTTCATCTAAGCTTGCCACAGCTTCCTCCATTTCTTTGGATACTTGTATAAAAATTCTTGATTCCTTAGAATTTTCTGTCATATATGCTCACTAATAGCTACATCCAATCCATTCTTGCGAGTTAACTCAAAATATTGTTGTGGCAAAGAATCAATAACGTCAACTGCAAAAATAGAATGTAAGTCACTAGGGTACCTCATGCCTCAAAAATATTGAAACGGATAACCTTCCCGTCAAACTCTATGGTGAGAGTGCCATCATGAACATCCGTCTTGATGCTAACAGTTTTCGAGAATGGTCTCCCTAAAAGAATCGGTGTTGGATTAGGAGATGTCTCATCCTCTATTTTAAGGACATAGAAGTCTACTGGGAAAACCAATTGATTCACCTGCACAAGCACATCTTCCACAACTCTTTTAGGATATGCATTAAAATGATCAGCAAGTTGAATGGTAATACCAGTTTTCGCAAAAGGTCCAAGATTTAAAGAAGCATAAATAGAATATGGCATGACATTAATAGATGCTCCTAAATCTATCATAACTCTTTCAAACTTGGTTTTACCAATGGTGCGTGGAATGGTGAACGTACCTGGATCTTTGCATTTTAGAGGAATTTTTCTTTGTAGAGCAGCTGAAACATTTTCCCCCACACTTACTTTCTCATTTCCTTTTAACTTTCTCTTGCTGGTGCATAACTCCTTGAGACATTTTGTACAACGAGGTACTTGCTCGATAGCATCCAGAAGTGGTATATTTATCTCGATCTTGCGAAAAGTCTCTAGGATTTCATGTTCTTGTTCCTCCTTCTTTGATTTTGCAAATCTGCTAGGAAAAGGTAGAGGAGTAACATAAGAAGGAATAGGAGTCTTAAGATTTACCTTAGAAGATGATGTCTTGTTCATGGTAGAAGTGGTGTCATCTCATTCATTAGTTTGTGATTTCTTTGTCAGATTTTGGATACTTGCCCCAGTTTCCATTTGCTCTCCACTTCGAATTTGCTCTCTACTTCGCAAAGTTATCGCACAAGCATTCTCTCTTGGATTGATCACTGCTTGAGAAGATAATTTTTCTGAGCATTAGCCCTCGAATTTGCTCATGCTAGTAGCCAATTGTCCCATTTGATTTGCGAGGTTTTGGATACTTGCCCCAGTTTCATGCTGGAATTGCATTGTGTTAGTGGCAAGTGCATTAACAATATCCTGAAGAGACATACCTGAGTTTTGTGAAGTTGGTTGTGGTGCTGGATGTGACATTGGTGGTGGTTGCATTTGAAATGGTTGCTGCACTCTAGGTTGATTGAAACCTTGTGGTCAATTTGGTATGCCATTTGGGGCAATTGGTTGATGATTCCCGTAACTAAAATTGGGGTGATCTATCTATCCGGCATTGTAAGTATTAGAGAAGGGATCATACCATTGCCTTGATTGTCCTGAAAATCCACCCATGGCATTGGCTTGTTCCATATCTTCTTCTTATAAAGTTGGATACATGTCCATTGGATGCTCCATGGTAGAATATATTCCACATGCATAAGATTTTTGCATATGACCTACAGTCATGTTTTCCACAAGAGAGGTTAGCTCAGAAAGTTATTTTTCAATGTTCGGAGTGCTTACCTCATTTACTTTCCATAGTAGTTGTGGCTCAAATCCGATACTGAATTGTTGGAAGTTTACTGCCATGTCGCCTAAATACAAACAATCAGAAAAGAAAAACAAAAAAATATGAATCAACAATGAAAACAAAATAACAAATTGATTAGAAAATCAATCCCCGGCAACGGTGCCAAAAACTTGATGCGTTCGAAACTAGCAAGTATACTAGTCGCACAAGTAATAAAATGATAAGTAAGATATCGTTCCCACGAGGATTGATTCTAATTGAATTTGATATTTTATAGCAAAAACAGAATAAACGGGGGGTTTTTGTTGATTGATTAACTAGATGAAATATTAATGCAAGTAAAGAATAACACAATGCTAACTTAATTGAAGTGAGAATTAATCACTGACGAAAATCTGGTTAAGGGATCATTCTCTGTCACAAGATATGGATTTGCGAATTAATCATAGAATTGTCATCCAATTACACCATTGAAATTATCAACCGTAGATAACAACAAGCTCTGTTATCCCAATCTTTCCTTACTTTGTTGTTAAATAAAACAGGCTCTTTATTTAATCTCTATCCATTAAACAACCTAGAACAAGCTCTCTAAATTTAATTCAATGGATGCATTACGATAAGAAAGATAGGTTGATCTAAGCAAAAAACACACAAGCTCGGATTATTTAACTTAGGTTGTATTCTCCAATTGCAATCTCTGATCACAATTTTGCTACTAAGGATTAGAAATTCAAGACAATTACGGATCAAGATTTCTACTCTAGCAATAGACAACAACCAAATTATATTCAGTTGGCCATTCCAAATACAATCAGCAAGCAATCATAAGCATTAGATATGGGAAAATACAAGCAACTTCAATTAGAGAATTGGATAACAACTTCTTGCACAATCAACTCACAAAAACCATATCAAGGGCTTTGAAATCACCCTCAACCAATTCAGATTAAGTTACACATGTTTAAAGAACGTGGTAAATACAATACAACATGGAGACATTCCAGAAAATGAAAGGGAAGGGAAAAACTTAGCAAATTTGATGTAATTCTCTTTGGATTGTAGTTCTTCCTCTTTCCAAGCTTCCTTTCTCCTTCAAGAACTCCAGGAGATGAAAGAATTCCAGAGCTGCAACCTCCACCACGTTCTCCCCTCTTCAAGTTATGAAAATAAAACCCTAAAATGTGTTTAAATACTCTGCTACAGTAAGCTACAGTCCCGTATTATACATGCTACAGTGATTTGTGGAATTACATTTCTATACTTCTCACACTGTTTTGATTACAACTTTTGGTACACTGAATGGATTTATAAACCGTAAATTTCTCCAGAAAATAGACTTCGAGAGCTTTCCAACGGTATATAATATGTCATCGGGTTCATTGTATATCAATACAATTAAATCCGAGAAGATGGTTGACTAGCAGAGGTGAAAATGAAGGGTTTTACTCCATTTTTGTGTAAGTTGCTCCAAAACTCCTACAAATATCAAAACCACACAAAAACATAAAAATACCAAGGAATATAGCAAAGAAACATGGACGAATTAATACAAAAATGATATATAAATAGACACCTATCACCCTTCCTATTTGCTAAGCTACATGCTTATGGTAACAATCCCACATGCAACCATCTCATCGGAGTTCATCGCTTTCACCATCTGTGGAGTATTCTTTGGCTGCACCTCTGACCGCGCAACTTCCTTTTCCACTAAAAAGTTATGTGTAGCTCTCATATCCAGCATGACATTCACCTCTCTATTATTGACGACCACCTTCATGTACATTAGCCCTCGTGCATCATAGGCTACTATCACGCTGTTGATCATTTGTATGGGACTCATTCTCATAGTAATCACCTCTTGCTTAGCGCCCTTCTCTGCACTTTCACTCGTCAAAGTAGATAATTGACTCTGTTTTGGGCAATCTTTTGCCCTATACGATCCATCACATATAAAGCACCCAAAGCTCTTTCTCCCACTCCAATCTCCTTGGTTGGTACCACTAGGCTCGACCTTATTTTTGTTGCCATCCCCTTTAAAATCTAGAGCCTTCTTTTTCCCTTTAAACTTCTTCCTCTCATGTGGAAAAGATGACCCTAGCTTATAGTCCACCAAGCTATCTGCTATGACATTTGCCATTGGAAGTCCCTTACCGCTTGCCTACACAGCTTTGTTTGTGCCCATGGTTGCGAACTGGACATAAAATTGAAAGGCTTGTCTTCCTTGGACAAATTCTTAACATCTAGCATCAACGATATGAATTCCTTCACGTAATCTCGCACCATTCTCATTTGTTTGAGCTTTTTGAAGCTCTTATTTGCAAGCCAATTCATGTTTCAAGGTAGGAATTGACCCTTCAATTGCCTTTTTAATGCCTTCTATGTCTCTATGGTAGAGTGTTCAACAATTGCAACCTCTTAGAGTCGAGTGTGCTACCAAAGTTTTACATCACCCGCCAAATACATGCTTGTGATGGAGACTTTCTCACCCTCGAGCACTCTTGCAGCCTTAAAATATTGCTCCATGTCCTATAAGAAATTTTGAAGCTCCTTAGTGCTCCTTGCGCCCCTGAATGGTTTCAAATAGGGCACCTTGATCTTGGATGTCGCAACGTCACTCCAGGTAGGTGCATTGTGCATAGCATGCTTGAGTATTCCAATCTTAGTTTGCACATGATTGAGATCCTCCTTGAATACGCTAGCTAATGCTATGATATCCTTTGAAACTCCCTTGAGCTTCTCGCAGACCGCACGTTTGAATTCATCAAACATTCTCAGCAACACATCAATATCAATGTCGTTTCTTTCCACTTGCTCAGCTAAACCAACTATGGTTCTAGCCTATAGATTGCCAATAAGGTTCTCGAACCTGGTCACTCTATATTTGAGTGTTTCACCTGACATTGTGCTTAAATTGAATAGAAAATGGTGTAAAAGAAGAGATTTGTTTTGCAAACATAACACCAACTACGCCTCATGTTTGCCCAACTTGGTTTCCCTTAAACCAGGCTCTGATACCACTTGTCACAAGGCGTTTTATGGATATGCAGACCATCTCACGATAGCGCTAAATGCCGCTTAGCCAACCACTCGATAAATGGCTCCTGAGGCTAACAAATTTGCATGTTACGTATTAGTGCCACTATATTGTGTACGCTCCCCTTTCACTATGTTTTTCTTCCTTGCATATTTAGTGTCTTTCATAGTTCTCAATGTAAGTGAATGAATGAATGCCTCTAGCCTACCCTTTGGTACCTATTTATATAAGGGAATAGCCAACAACCCCGGCTATTTAGGATTACCCCAAATCTCTCAATCTCATAGGATTACACCACTTAGTGCATGCAAATGACATCCCCATTTGCTGGGACGATGTGACACACTCCTATGTTACCCCCTAACATTTCTTTAAGGATCTTTGCCCTTCAATAGGTCAGCCCTATATCTTAAGAACTAGTCCTACTCCCCTTTTGTAAGAAAGCATGATCTCTCAACTTCCCAACTCAAGTGCTTTTGTATGTGCAGCCCTTTTGAAGGAGAACATGCCCTTGATTCATGACACTAGGTCCTGATTATAGGAATTGCATTTGATCCTTAATGCCACCTCATTGCACCATGTTTTCCTCACTTGTTGCATGCTGGCCTGTTATACCCTTGCATGTTATATTGCTGCGCTGCATGCCACTGCCCCTATTACACATATCTCACATGCACGCTCGTATTGCCAGCCAATCTTCGCATGCATCCCAACCCATATGCCTGCATATGCTAATAGAGCCTACTATCACGACCCACCCAATTTACTTGCTAGAGAGCCCAAATATGTGTAAGGCTTGGCCTAGCTTCTAGAAAGTTGTAAGCCCAAGCCCATCTTCTAGAATTCTCTAGCAAGATAGGATATTATAGGAATATTCCTTTGTACTTATCTATTTTTGTAAAGTCTAGTAGATCATTCTAGATAGTGAATTAACGCTTAGATGCATTAGATCTAGGCCACTCATTTGGGAGGTGGTTGACTATATAAACCTCTCCAAGTCTCATTTATAAATCATCCACAAGAATCCACAAATTCACAAAGCATTCAAGCATTGTAAAGCTCTCTAGCATAATACAAAGCTCTTTTGCTTAGCAATACTTGTCTCCATCTCTTCTTTGCCTACAGGCTCTTCGGCTCAATGATCCTCTCTTCTCCTTAAGTGAGAAGACTAGCATCAAAACTTAGTTAGCAACTTTTGAGTCAAGTTGTCTAAGTGCCACACGAGCGTGCTACGCAAACCTCTAAGCTCGTGACACTACGCTGCCTAGCATGCGCATTGTCCTGTTGCATCACACCTAACTCCTATGTGCACACCACACCACACTTATTGCGCCTTTGCCCCATGCTGCAAGCTTGTTCCCTCGTGTCAGCATCCACATTGCCTACACTCAACCATGCACGCATTTGTCTTTTCCCATGCTGCTAGCCTTTCTAAGTGCTCACCCGTGAACTTTTACTTAGGCATGTCCCCACGCATCCCCATCTTAGCCTCAATATAGCGCAAGGCAAGCTCAGTTAGGCGTGTGCAAGATTTACCCCTATAACAGTATCCTTCTCGGTAGTTAAGTCTTGCCTTAGGGTCATAAGTAAAATTTTTTCTTTTAAATAATTACTACCAAATATATTTTTATTTTTAATCCCATATATTAGTCCTATAATTCAAAGTTGTAGTTATGAATTCTGAGATTTGCAAGTAGATATTGCAAATTATTTTCAAGATAACTTTGTTCTGAACTATTATATACAAATTTTGTAAATATAACATTACCTCTTTTATATATAAATTTTGTGAGTAAAGTTTATAAGTGTAGTATTGCTCAAGGGTCTAACTAGAATATTTTTTTCACATGGACTGAAAAGATTTTGAAAAAAAAATGATGAACCTTAATGAGGAGGTTTTACTAATTAAAAAGAAATGTACTTAATTAGGAAGACATAATTAACCTTACCCTCGAAAATATAAATTCTATACTAAAAAATAATTAAAAAAATTGTGCTATTCTTATAAACTTTATATACAAACTGTATAGCATTACTCATATTCACATATCATCAATCTTCATTAAATGAATTGATTTACACATCTACTACAATAATCTTATAACATATCAGTTTATATGCGAGAGCTTTTATAGAAAGTTTGTAAGACTAACATTATTCTAATTAAAATTATACTACATATAATAAAATGAAAATAAACATAATTAGAAAATGAGACAAAACATTATCAAAATTGCATTCTCCATACTGCAAAGTGAAAAAAATATCTATTATTGAATAGGAGTCAATATTCTAATTCATTTCTTGTCTAATGAGAATCTAAATAGGAAAAGGAAATTAATTTTATATATTATTTCCTTTATTATAAAAATTGAATGAAAATAAAAATATTATTTCAATAGAGATTAATCAAAAGAGTAGATAAAATTATTTTTTGTAACTCTTTTAAGAAGATTAAAATTTAGACAATCTAATATGTTTAGGAAAATATAAAATGATTTATAAGAGATCAAAATATAAAAATTTTTAAAATTAATAAAATTTGTTTGAGTTTAAAATTATCTATAATTGGTGTACTAGTAAATTTTGTATACCATTAAACTCAAGCAACTTGCAATTTTTTTCAAAAAATTTTGGCCCCTAGGTGCTTCCCCCATAATTACTCTTTCCCAAATTAACAGTATCTAGATGAAAAAGTCCTATGTAAGTAAAAATACCAATCCATACAATACCTTAAAACTAATAATATATAACAAAAAAATTTGTTATTGATTTCAATACATGATAGATATTTTTACAATGTCAAGGCCGCCTCCGTTTACTGGGTAGGTTCCTATGCATTTCTTTTATCAAATCAAGCACTTTAATCTTCTTATCTATAATACTAATGAGAGACCGCTGGACAAGAACTTTTATGCCACTTTCTAGAGTGGAGTTAAACGTGTGATTCAAGGCTTCCTTGACGTCATTTACGTCGTAGCCATCCCAAACTACAATTTCCTTAAATAGTTGTTTCTCTTCATGATCTAGTTCTTCATAACCTATTCTTAAGACCTTGTAAATATCTAATGGTCGATAATCAGAGAGTCTTTTTAACACCCTTTCCCAATCTTTTTTTATTTTACCGAACAGACAAGAGCCCAAAACTTTGAGAGCCAATGGACCATAGTTAGCACGTTCTACCATCTGTTTTGACCAAACTGGATGGACATCTTGGCAAATGTAATCTCCATAGACAGACCATTTGAAAAGCTTAAGAGCCTCATTAGAACTCAATCTCTCAACCTCAAATTCTTCGTCAGGAGAACAATCATCAAGTACTGATTTAAATCTTGCTATTATGACAACTAGACTTCCCATACCGAAGCATAGACCTCTAGTTAAAAGACCTACCTGACTTGATTGAGTCACATCATCAAGAAAGATGAGAATCCTTTTAGGAACCATTTTATCCGGGCCCATTTTTGTGGCAAGCTCTTGTAGCATGCGATCTTGTCTTCTCTTGCCATCTGATCTTCTACTAACATTTTCTACAAAGTGAGCGACTTCAAATCGATTTCGACAAGAAAATCTTTCGTATATATCCCAAGCCAAAGTCGTCTTGCCCGAACCACGATCACCCCAGATTCCTAAAGTGCAAGTCATTTTTGATCGAGGGCTTAACTGCTTCTCAAGTTTCTCTGCTCTCCAATATATACCAACCTCGCCCTTTCTATCACTTGTCGATAATTTCAGTTTGTTCAAAGCGTCACTGACAATGTTCTCTGCAAGTGATTGTTCATTTCTGAAAAATATGAAAAAAAATCTTAAAAGTTAATAAACTACAAGGAGATTTTACATTATTTCTTGATTTCAATGATGTTACTTTTTATTTGCTACATACTACTAATAATTGATCAAGGGAACAAGCACTTCATCCATGGTCCATTCTTGAACATGGAAAATATCTCCCTCATTTTAATGCACAGGTAGTATTTCCTTGGTCATCTCTCTCTCTCTCTCTCTTCCATGTAATGATTAAAAAATAACTGAAAAGAATTAAATTTATCCGAATTACTAATTCTAGGATTATTACCAAGACTATGGTTGCATTTAAAAATATAAATGATTTATACGAACTACCAATCCATATCTCAGCCCAAAACATAAGCAGAACCGCTAACCGACTCATAATTTCATTACTAATGAATTTCTGTTGACTCTTGATGCAAATAGAACCAGGTTCTTTTCAAATATGATTTTAACCTCAGCAAAATGCAAAGACATGATTGGTAATTAATACATGAGAGAGGAGAAAAAATATAATGGATATTAACCAGTCACAGTAAATAAAATCTATATGCCTCAAGATCTGCAATAGCTTAGGAAAGCTCAAACCAGGAGAAGATTCTAATTCAAAAAATAAACTATGATTATTATCTAACTATTGTTGTTTTACAAGATTTCCTATGTGACACTTGAACCTGGAACTTTGAAGCTGCATAAAAACGAGAAGAATGGTTGGGTGAAGGCCATAACAGAGGGGATTAATATGATTGAGAAAAATAAAACATCAAAATTAGGGGACTGCCATAAAGACAAAGTAGAAATTTGAGTTAAATGGATTTACAAGATAAAGTTAAATTTAGATGGGTTAATACAGAAAAACAAAATAAGGCTACTCACAAAAATTTTGACCTCTTTTTACACTGCAGCTGTTGCTTTCAGTAAATTGCACATCAATCAGGTTTATGTGAAGTCAATCTTTCCAACTTGAGATTTTGACAGAATATACAATTAGGAAACTACTCAACATGTTCTGTTTCCGGGAAAAGAAAAACCTGTTGAACCGTAGAAAGCTTGTAGAGCCTAATCAAGCTCCCAGAGAGCCTGGTACAAAAGAATTGATGAAAACTTCATGAATCCTCCCAACCAAAAAAAGGCTAGCTAGTCACAACAATTTGGAGTTTTTACTGCTTGCTTAAATGAAACGACACACCAATCAGGTTGACGTGAAGTCATTATTTCTAAATGGAGATTTTGACAAAATACAGAAAGAGGAACCCCAACGGCTCATGGTTTCAAGAAATGAGGATAAAATTTTCAAACTAAAGAAAGCTTGAAGAGCCTAAAATCAAACTCACAAAAAAAGAACATAAAACTAATTACAAAAGCCTAATACTTATCAAGATATATATGGCAACTTCCCAGTTATGGAGGTCAAAAAAGGGAACTTTTTCTAAGTTGAAGAAAATAATGCTCAAATTGAAGTCCAAAATTTCACCATTAGATACACAGAGATCTCCCATTGATATCACCAAAAGCTTCTCTCATTTCAAATCACCCACAACATGACCATCACCGAACAAGGCCCAAGACACGAAATTAAGCTTTCTTTCTAATTCTAGACCCCAATCAAGAATGCCCTCCAACCAATAAAGAGATGGCCTAGGTTACCATCCATAAATCAAGTTAATAGTAAGTTTTTATTCAAATTAGGACCTGATTTAATATCTTAAAGGATGTGTAAAGTTAAGTCAAATTACATTAAATTTGAGTTCGACTCTATTGTGTACACGTGCATGCTTATATCATGTGACTATATTATTTGGCATCTTATGTAGGAAGAACTTTAGTTCAATTCAATTCCCAATATAACCATGTTTCTTGTTCAATATGTTGCCTTATAGTCTACCGCTTTAATTAGGTTAATCCCAGTAGAAAAAGGATAAGTGCAATCTTGGTATCCTAGTTAAATAGGAATAATGCTTATAGACATTTTAATGACTCAATATATTATCCTAGTTTGAATAGGAGAATATAGTTGATATCCGATTATGTATTACCTAATTAATATTCTTTCCAGTTTATAAATCTTATTCTTGTAGAAGTAGGAAAGTCAAGTTAAGTTGTACAAAGAACGATTTATATAGAGCTACTATACACTTTGGAGATCACAGTTTTGTTTTATTTTATGGAGAGCAAGTTTCTTTCCTCGTTATTGTTTATGTGAGCATGAAGTTATAAGCTTCTGTTGAGAGTGTAGGTTATAGGTCATGCGAGGCTTAAGATCTTGAGTGCTTATATGTCTCTAACTACATCGGATGTTAAGTTCTTAACAGTTTGGTGTTGAGTGAGCAGCGATAGAGAGTTAGTAGTGTCACTAATGTTTAGATCTTTTGCTTACAAATATTAGGTCAGTGAGTGAGAGTGTTTCTATTACTATAATCATTCCTAAATATTGTAAGCAAAACAAACATAATGAATTGTAGCTCTAAGTTGTCCGTGGACGTAGATTTGATAAACGAACCATATAAAACCTCTTGTGCTGATTTTAATTAGTTTTCTGCTATATTTTGTACAATTATTCATACTTTTAGATCTCACAATTGGTATCAAAGTAGGTTTCACTATCATAAAGTGAAGGCCAATTAAAAGCATGGATATTTAGAATGGAGGTCCGGTTAATAATCCACCTATGCTTGAAAAGGCAACTATGCATATTAGAAGGTAAAGATGAAAGCTTTTGTAAAGTCTATTGATGATAGAGGCTGGACCAGCATTGCGAAAGGCTGGACACCCCCAACTAGATTGAATGCATTTGGAACTAGGGAGGAAAACCAGAAATTGAATTGACTAATGGTAAATATAGTGCCTCTAGCTGGAATTCAAAAGCCATCAATGCAATCTTCAATGCAATTGATGCTCAATAATTTGGCTTAATTTCAAATTGCACAGTTGCGAACGAAGCTTGAGATATCCTTCAACTAAGGAATGAAGGTACAACAACTATTACCAGATCTAAACTACTTGCATTGACTTCTCAATTTGAAACCTTTTTTACGTATGAAGATGAATCTATTGTTGATTTTTATTCTAAGTTTTGTCATATTACAAATTCCTCTTATATGCTTGGAAAAAGATATTCCAATGTTGAAGTTGTTGGAAAGATCCTTAGTTCTTTAATAGATAAATTTCAGGCTAAGGTCACATCTATTGATGAAGCAAACAATCTTAATGAACTAGGAATTGATGAACGGATCGGATCACTTCAAACTTTTGACATGTGTCTAAAATCAAGGAAAAAATGGAAGACTATTGCATTTGTTGTTCAAACAAACAAATCATATAATGAAAGTTGGCGAGTTTGATGAAGCTGATCAAAACAAATAGCATATTTGATAAGAAATTATGTCAAGTATCTGCAAAAGAGCTTCTGAGAGAAAGATCAGGGGAGGGTGCCCAAATCAAATGAGAACAATTTTAAAAGGTTCAATGAGGAAGCAGACAAAAAGAATCGAAAGTAACCTGATAGAAAAGGCCAAGTTCAATGCTATGAATGATCGGGTTTTGAGCATATTAAATATGAATGTGCCAATTTAAAGAAGAAAAAGGGCAAAGGAATATGCGCCACGTGGAGTGGAGATGATTTAGAGACTGATTCAAATGATCAAGAGTGATTGAGCAACTTTGTGGCATTAACTAGTAAAGCAAATGATAAACGAAAAGCCGTTATAACTAATGTAACAGAAAAATCCAAAACTAACATTATTAAATTAGATGAAGAGAAGGATGTCGACTACTATGAGGAACTGCAACAAACTTGAAATGCACTTTATGCTAAACGAGAAAGTTAGAAAGAGAAGATCAAGTCATTGGAAAAAGACAATGACGTGCTTAAATGTAAGCATTAACTGAAAATTGTATTAAGACATTGTAAACTTCATTGAAAGACAAGACATCCTTTATAGACCAACTAATGACAAAACTTCCACATGCCATAAAATGTATTGATCAACTTAAGATTGGTTCAGCAAAACTTAATCAGGTTTTAAGCCTTGACAAAGACAGCTCCAACAAACATTTACGGAAGATAACATTACATCTTCATCAAAATAGTGTTTGTGAAGGCATCAAAATCATGTAACGCCTCAGACTCTAGCTCAAAATATACAAGTCCAAGTTCAAAAGGTAAAGAAGTCTTTGTATGTCCTTTGAGTTCTTTTTAAATCAAGTCAAAAAAAGGTAAAGAGGTTTGTTCCTACTTGTTATTTTTGTAGTGTTAAAGGTCAAATAACACCTAAATGCTTTAAATTGTTAAGTCGCTTGTATAAAATGTCAAAATAGTTCAGGCATTTACCTAAGACACAACAAGTATGGGGCAAGAAAAATGTAACAACCTGCAATGTAACTCTTATTGCACTTAATGATTCTATTAATGATGTTTGGTATTTTGACAATGGTTGCTCAAGGCATATGACTGGAAGTAGAAAATTTTTGTAAAATCTAGAGTTATGCAGAGAAGGAACAGTCACATTTAGTAATGGTATAAAGAGCAAGGTGATATGTAAGGGCACTTTATGCGTTCAATGCCTACCTGAACTTAACAATGTTCTGTATGTTGAAGTCTCAAAGCTAACTTGATAAGTATTAATCAAATTTGTGATGACAGGTATGTTATCGACTTTATACAAGCCAAATGCATAGTTTTAGATATAAACGAAAATTGCAATCTAGAGGGAAATAGATCTACCGATAATTGTTATTAATTAACAAATCTGAATGCAATGATTACTAAGATATTTTATATAGAACTATGACATCAAAATTCAAAAGTTAGATCACCTAAATTACAAGGACTTAGTTAAGTTAACGAAGACGAGTGCTGTTAAAGGTGCTTATAGACTAGATGAAAAACCAACTGAGATTTATGGACCGTGTCAAAAAGGTAAACAAATCAGAGGCTCACATAGTTTTAATACTTATCTTAGCACATCTAAAAAACTACAACTGCTTCACATGGATCTTATGCAAATCGGAAGCATTGCTGGAAAGAGGTATGTATTTGTTTGTGTTAATGATTATTCAAGATACACATGGATTGATTCTGTTAGAAAAAAATTTGATACTTTTGATGTTTTCATAAATCTGTGTTAGAATGGAATCTAGGCAAAATAGAAGCAGGATTGTTGAAAAAAAAAAAGAAATTGATCATGGCAAGAAGTTTTAGAATGTTAACTATGCTAACTTTTGCAAATATGATGGCAATATTCATGAATTTTCATCCCCTAAACACCTAAACAGAATGGTTTTGTGGAAAGGAAAAACATAACGATTCAAGAAATGGCAACTGTGATGTTAAATAGCAAGAAATTGACCAAGAGGCTTTTGGTAGAAATTATAAGAAGCACCGCTTGCTATGTTTCTAATAGAGTTTTTCTTAGACCCGAAACTAGCCAAACTCCTTACGAATATTTTGAAAGGAAGAAAACCTAGCTAATCTAAAGTATTTTTCATGTTTTTGCCTGCAGGTGTAATATCCTACATGACGGAGATCAATTAGGTAAATTGATGCAAAGAATGATGAATGAGTGTTTGTCAAATATTCACTAAACAACAATGCATATTGAGTTTACAATTTGAGAACTAAGACAACCATGGAGTCTACAAATGTGGTTTTCGATGACCTTGACGATTATGCTAAATATTCACATGAAGAAAGCATAATCGTTTCACAAAAACTGCAGAAATTGAATGAAACTTCAAAAGAGGATGTTTGGATACATGCCATGCAAGATGAACTAAATTAGTTTGAAAGAAATGATATTCGGAAACTAGTTCCTCGACCACAAAATGCAAATGCTATAGAAACTAAATAGATTTTCAAAAATAAAACTGATGAAAATTGACAAGTAATTAGAAATATAGCTAGGCTATGAAAACTGATGTTTGATGATTGATATTTTTGATGTTAGGGTGATTACTCTTCGCTATGTATGTGTGGTTCAGGGGGAGTAAAGTTGTTTATCTTTCATGTTATCTCTGTTTAGTCTACTTTTGCATATTCCAGTGTTCTGGTATATTTTGGCAGGTTACTAAGCACTGATAACTGTTGTTTGTGATGTTTTAGACAGTTAGTTATTTTCAATTATGAGGTCATTGCTTTATTTTGACCTATGCTCTACTAAATGATTCTGGAATATGTTAGCTCTTGATCTTGTTTCTTTTGATTTCACAGAAAGCCTTTGTCAACTATTTTATTACTTTGATTCATGATTGGCTTTCTTACATACAGCTCTGCTTTATAAGACATTAGGAACTTGCGTAAGTTTCCAGATCATAAACTGTTTATTGGCTTTTCTGTTATAATAAATCTTATGATTTTCTCTTTCATAACATTTGTTTTTATAACATGTTTTAACTCTAATTCAGGTTTGTGAACCATAAATGCATTTAAGTGTTTCCTCACTGTCACAAGATGCCAAAAGGGAAGATTGTTGGGTCCAAGTGCATGCCTAGATCACGTGACCTTATTACTTGGCATCTTATGTAGAAAAAACTTTAGTTTAATTCAATTCCTAACGTAACTATATATCTTATTCAAATTGTTGCCTAATACTCTACAACTTTAATTAGGTGAACCCTAATAGAAATAGGATAACAATCTTGGTATCCTAGTTAAAAATAGGAATAATGCATATGGACATTATAATGACTTGATATATTATCCAAGTTTGAATAAGAGAACATATGTTGATATCTGATTATGCAATACCTAATTAATAATCTTTCCAATTTATAATTATTATTCTTGTAGGAGAAGGAAAGACAAGTTGAGCTATACAAAGAAAGCTGCAAGCTTCTGTTGAGAGTGTAGGTTATAGGTCTTGTGAGGCTTAAGATCTTGATTGCTTACCTGCGTCTGTAATTGCATTGGATGTCAAGTTATTCTTAACAATTTGGTATTCAGTGAGCAGCGATAGAGAGTCAGTAATATCGCTAGTGTTTAGATCTTGAGAGATTTGTTTTACAAAGATTACGTCAATGAGTGAGCGTTTGTTCATCACTACAAACAGTCCTAAATATTGTAAGCAAAAGAAACATAGTGAATTATAACTCTAAGTCGTCCATAGGCATAAATTTTATAACCGAACCACATAAAACTTCATTTGTTGATTTACTTTATAGTTTTTTGTTATATGCTACATAACTTTTCATACTTTTAGATCTCATAGACTCAAATTAGAAATATGAGAAACAAATTTATATATAACTTATTGAAGAAATTCAAAATTGTAAAATTATTAATAGAATTTTAGCCTTCCTCTTAGGCTTGGGTAGCTCACCCTAGCTGTGAGATGCCAACCCTAGTCTGTGTTGGACTAAGGGGTGGCAACCACACTCTAGTATAACAAAGGTTGCTTGTTTGTTATTCTAGATTATATTTATTCCTAATTCTAAATTGTTTCGAATTAATTTAACGAATCAAATTTATTTTAAAGAGAGTTTTAAAATAAAATGGTGTTATTCTTGCAAACTATTCATACAAAACTCTGTAGCATTATTGAAATGATTGTCACATAATCCACATTAATTAATTTAATTAAAATTTGAAATTCGCCAATGCATTCAAATCATGATATATCAGTTTGTATAGACTGTATGTAAGAATAATATAACTCTTTAAAATATTAACTACAAAGCTTCCTATCATATATGAAGTTGACTTGGAGTATGAGTCTGGTTTCACATTCCCAAATAGATTAACCTACATCCCATATGTAAGAATAATGTTATACTTGCAAAATCGGGATACAAAATTTCTATCCTAACTGATGTGGCATGTGACATGACAATACTTTGTCATTTAAAACATCACCAAGAATAAGTAATTTTTAATTGAGGTGAGAACTTCGTTTACCCTGTATAGAAAGGGGTATGCATAAATAGCCTAGAATAAGGTTTATACCCAAAAAAATATATATATATATCCTAAATGTACACACTTAGGATTGCTAAAGAAAAGGCAAACTCGGTTGTTAGTCTTTTTGCCACTATGGCAGAATTTTTGTTTCATCTTGGTCACGATTTTGGTCATCGAAACGTTCGACTTTGTAAAATAAAACGACAGAAGAAAATTGTAGTCATGCAACCAGGTTGTGTTAGTGCGTCTGACGACCTCCTTAATTTGCAGAATGGTGATGGCTGATTTGGAGATAACGACTATGCATGAGATTTTCATCTGATGTGCTTGGGGTTTTAAAGGCTGAAAAGTTTGATTGTGACAATAATTTTGATGAAAATAAAAAAGACTGATGATGTTTTAAGATTTGTTATTCATCTTTGATGGTTGCTTATGATGATAATTTCGCCAAAAGATCTAGGGGTTTGTGGCTAATGAGTTGCTATTTGGAAAGGGTGATGGTGGAGTTGAGTAGAGTTCGGTGGTTTAGGATTCCGGTATCGGAAATGTGGACTGGCTTGCAGTGAGGTTGTGGAGGCCAGGCGACGAGATTTTTCTTTTTCTTTTTTTTCTTGTTTTTAAATATTGGAGTATGGTTGAACTTGAAAGGGGTTGGCACTGTGACGGTATTCAAAGTGTCTAACTCCGAGGTAGGCTCACCAATCACAAACAAGGATTTTCCTAGATGTTGTCTAGTTTACGTTTTCTCAAATCCATAAGAAGCATAATGAGTTTGAATGCATGCCCAAGATAACTACCAAAATGATACAAACTGAGTATTTGATTGATTGAATGATCAAGACAACTTACAAAGCTACTTATACTACACTAGACTAGTCCTCAACAGAAAATTATAGTCATTAAAACGGCATAACGCTCTTCCTAAAAAAAAAAAACAACAAAGAAAAAATAAATCTTAAATACCCCAAATAAATAAAATAAAGAGAAAAGCAACTAAATCCTAAGCCAAATAAGAAATAATTTGGAGCCCCAATTTAGGAAATGTTCCTACATAAAAAAGGCGCCACACACTTGCTGTACGTGACATCAGATACAAGCGAAACTACCCATTGATAAAAGAAAGCTTTCCAATCAAAAATTCGCATTGATAATAGAAAGCTTCACAAGGTAATATCTATCGAGATTAACGTCTAACACAAGAAGTTTTAAAGATCCAAGTTTTTCCTTTACATGTAAAAAATTTTAAAACCGATTTCTGATGTATGCATATGTTTACAAGGACATTATTTCTACCATTCCAACCTTGAAAAAGTGTGTTCATGGCTCAAAGAGGGGAATAATGATGTAATCAATAACTAGCCTAGGAGACCAAGACGCTCGAGCATCTCGATCACTCAGTGAACAAACTCTCTACTCAAAAACACAGGCTAACAAAACATGTGATATCCATGTGCAAGGGTACTCATCCCATATTGCTAGGAAAGGAAAAAGGTAATAATACTAAAAGGGGGTGACCTCCTTTTGACCGTAAGATGAGCTTTGTGTTTAAAAGCCTGAAGTTCATAACATTTTTTACTCATCCTTTTTCTAGAAGAGTAATCTAGCTACACAAACAACAATGAGAATATAACGAAGCAGAATCCTAATCAAGTTTAGTATAAAGCTTCCAAGGAATGAAAAATTATTGACTTCGGTGTATGTCAATTATAAATCATTGGCTAAATTACAAAAGACGGAAGAAAAAGGTAGCACCCAACTTGCTCTTAATCGACAGCTTTTCGCACAATTAAAAGGCCAAATGCAGTCGGTTCTCAGACAAATTTAGGCTAAAAGTCTTCCATGAAATTTAGCTAAAGCAAGAACCCCTACGCAACTTCACATCGTGCTTTGTTTTGGTAACTTGTAAGTCTAAAACGCTACTTAGATCTTATCACTTACACAATCAATTTCAATCCAAAAGTTCCACTATGAAATAAATAAATATAATACATATGTATAAGAGAAAGTTAAAAGCTTACCCATCTGTCTTCGAGTTCCAGAATTTTAGACCCACTACAGCTTCCAAAGCAGACTTCCACTCCTTCCACTCCTCTTTAAATTGTTCTTCAAGCTCATCAAATGCCTTCCCGAATTGGCCTTTCTCTTCTTTTTCTCCTTTTTTTCCTTGTACATCCCATTTTTGTACGCCATAGAGCACTGGTATCACACCCTGCCTATGCTTCCCCCTGCAGTCAACGATTTTTGCTAATTCCCGGAGACACCTGGGATCACTTGCATACCCAACTGATAAAACAATAACCGAAACCTTTGAGTCTTCAATTTCCGTAGAAATAGTCGACATTTCCACTCCTGTAGGAAGATCATCAGCAGTGAAAATTCCATCTTCTCCTAGCTTCAGTCGAAATTCGCGGCGGAGATGGCTGATAAAATCCTTTTTGATGTCATCACCGAAACTAAGGAAAACACGATCCTTCAGTTGACGAGTGACTGGAGCAGATGGAGAGGCCATCAACGCCCCTCGTTGACTAATGTTGAGCTGCAACACTTCAAAAGCAATGGAGGCGACCAAAACTGCTCCTTGCTTCACATTTCTACAAGAACTAGGGTTCGGATAAAAATTAAAAAAAAAAAAATTCATGGCTTAATCTCCAGGAAGCTTCCCGATGCTTTTTTTATTTACTTCCATCAAAGACTTTGACTTCTTCTTCTGCTTCTTCTTCATCTTTTTTTTTTTTTTAATACATGCTTGCATCCCCCGAAATTTAACAGGAAAATTTAAGAAAATGGGCACATTTAAGAGTCTTTGTTAAAATTTAGACACATCTTAAAAAAGTTTTTATATAATAAATATCTTTTGATAAAAAAACTCAATTACCCTTATATATTCAATTTTTTTCAAAATTTATTTCCCTCTTCAGACGAAAATTACCGAAATCTCTCAACACCGCTTGAAACGTAAACCGACACGAACATCAGCTGAGAATATAAGCAAGACGACGCAAACAGAAGCACCCATCAATACAAAGATACATTTATTTATCGTTTTTTCGTAGTTTTAGTTATTTATTTGGTTATTTCTATTTCGTTAGATTTGATTTAGTTTATAGGGAATCTTAATTAGGGATTTGAGTTTCCGTCGGAGATGTGAACTTCTTTTGTATTTTTAGGGATAAATCTAGTGTTATTATGTGATTTCTGTGGTATTATGTGTATAAAAACTGTAGAAACCGACTGGTTTCGTCACCAGGTAGACGATAGCGAGTGTCAGATTTTTCTCGACACCACTCAACACTCGACACTTACATGTCGAGTCGTATCGGATTCACAACCGACACTCGATATCAGTCTATTGTCCAAAACATCAAGTGTCAGATGATTCATCTGACACTCGACACTACCTTTCCTCCTACACGTCGAGTGTCAGATACGTGAAAACAGACATATCAAAGTCTCGAACCATGTATCCGACACTGGATATGTTAGATACAAGCTAGTGTCATGTGTCAGATTATGAATTTGACACTCGAATAATCTGACATCCGACAAAGTCGTATAGTCAGTTGGAGAAATCCGATAAGAGTTTTGTCGATCTATGTTGTCGAGATCGATCGAGCGCATCGAGTGTTGTTGAGTTTCGTCAAGCGTATTGATAGGTTCCTTATTTGAGTTTTTTTTCTGACTTTTTGCATTATATTTAACTATAACGGCCTTATATTTGCAGGTTGAAGCAAATGGCAAGTAAATTTGGACTATCCTGCACCCTGAAGACACCATATGATGAGCACTACTATGCAGTAATAACAAACTTGACAAGTTTGGACTGTATTCAATGGATTCGCACGAACTTGAGTGCGAGGCAAAAAGACATGTTCCGTAATACATGTTTCGGGTTTATCCTAGAAATTTAGGAGCCGTCCTTTCCATCTCAGTTGGTGCACAATGAGCTTCTGTGGGAGGTTAACACTGTAGGGTAAGATGAAGAGATGTGGTTCCTTATTGAAGGTAAAAATATGGTTTTGAACTACAATGTAGTTAAAAAATCTTATTTTTGAGCATCTGGTATTTGTAGTTATTTTTTGTTATCATTATTGTCTTATTCTATTTTTTTTCTCCTTCTTTACAGGAAGACTGATTCGTTTGGTTTGGTTACCGGATTGAGATTTGCTTCTACAGTGCCACCAATACAGATGGTGTTAAATCCATGCCCTTTGTTAGATACGTACTTCGAGGGCGAGGACATGGAGCTCAAGGATTTATATGGGAGACTTCAAGATTTAAATGTATCTCGTATGCCTGACGAGGATGTTGTGAAGCCGGCATTGTACTACGTGCCGAAACATTTTTTCATGGCACGAGATTGACGCCGACTTGTCTCTCGTATTTGGTTGAATTTTGTCACACTGAATAATTTTAATAATTATCCATGGGGTTTGATGTCTTTTGAAAAGACACCAAAAGGAATGAGAAACGCATTAGACGGAAGGTTACAAAAATATTAGAAGCGAGCCCAAGCGAAGACGAAGCAGGTAGAGAGATATAAGTTAGAAGGGTGCCCCTATGCTATTTAGGTACATACTGCAAAACATGTGTGTTGACGTGTTCATTATTTTCTTTGACGTACAAATTTAAATAAATAGTGTCACTAAATAACCCTTATGTTATGAAGGTTTAGTTGTACAAGGTCGTGCCGTACATTGGCCTGACTTTTGGACGAATGGCCAAGGACTGTGAGGGGAGGATACCGCACTTGTTGAAGTGGGAGACAACGAAGACCCCATTGGAGCACATTGTCAAACATGATGTCCTGCGGGTTAGGAGGCTGGTATGTACAGTTTCGCTGTCTTATGTACTTTTTTTGTTTTTGGTCACACCGAATAACTGTTTAATCTGATTGATTATTTGTTTATGCAGGCTCATCCACTCGTCCTTTTGGAGCCATCTGAGGGGAAGCAGAGGACACATGGTATGATAGGCTCGCTGAAGTAGTTGGCATCCGGAGAGGTGCATACGTGGCCTAGGCAACATCTGTGGATGCTCCATTATTGCCCATTGAGAGGATTGAGCCACTTTCGACAAAGGATCCATCTGCTCCACCTCCTGCTAGTCAGACTTCCCCTGTTAGACCTGATATGGGGCCAGCCAGGGATACAGTCAGTCTTACAGGTGATGTTCGTATGCGGTCTTCATCGCCTACTTCCCCCGTTTGTCCTACAAGTACAGTGTACGAGAGTCATAGTCACGAGGATCCATACGAAACTCATGCCGCTGGACACAATCCCCTCTATAGGCCTGATGTGGGGGCAGACATGGACACAGACGATTCAATTCTTATGTCGGGTCGTGCGACCAACGACCGTGGCATTTCCCTTCTTGTACACGATGTTCCTCCAAGCTCGCACGTATGTAATGAGAATTTACATTCGTATTCTTATCCGTTTACATTTGCTGCTCCGTTGGTTTATGAAAGGTCTTGTTTAAGTCCTTCTCATCTCCTCCAATATTGCAATATACATTTCAAATTATTATTAATCATAATTACAGTATTTGGCACATGGATAGCTACTGTGGATGCTACGTTGCAGGGCTCGCGCTATGGCCACACCTAGTGTCTAGAGGTCTGCTTTCCTGGATACCACATTCTGGGTACGTATTTCATAAACATCTAAAGTTGTAGTTAATTCTGATTTCTTCTATGCACTAACCGAACTCATGAAATTGCAGTTGAAAGTGAAGTCATTATGGGAACAATACTCGGATAGACTGGACGATATTAACTGGGTGAATGAGGCCGATATGGTCCAATTTGTCCTGGGAGAGATGCCTCTCGTTGGAACACCATGGGTCGATGTGGACAAGTTGAGTACATTTATTTTCAAAGAGTTAGTATGTGCCCTTTTATTTGAAATGTTATGATCAATTTCCATGGTGTCAATTTCCTTTTCAGCTCTATGTTCCTGTTAACAATGGCAGCGATCATTGGGTGGCAGCGAAGGTAGATTTTAATCGCCGTGTCGTTGCAATATATGACTCATCTGCTAGCCATAGTTCCACAGGCACAATCAGAGAGACAGTCCGGTGCCTGGCTAAGCTGATACCCCGTATGGTGTCAATGGATGTTTTCAGTCTTCCTGACTACCCTACAACCCCATACGACATTATGCGCATCGAGGATGAGACCGAGGTGCCATAGTAGGAGGCTGGGCGAGGAGCATACAATGCGTACTGTTTGAAGTACATCGAGTTCTTAGCGGGGGGCGTTCTACTGATAGAGATTAAAGCGTTCACGGATGAATGCCAGCGGGAGAAAATGGCGATACAGCTTTGGTGGAATCGCGTTCATCCACAGGCAAAGGAGGCTGCCGCGACCGTCACTACGCTTGTAGATGTTATGCATGCTGATGTGGTGGGCATTGCAAGGAGTGCTGATGTTGTGTTAACGGATGTTCTGACCACCATGGCGCATGCCGACGTTGATTCAGCAGAGGTTGAGCAGCAGCCTAACACGACTGTACCATGATCTCGTTTCATGTATATATTATGTATAGTTAAACTTTTTTTTTGGTAGATAGTTTGTGGATATGTACTTATTATTGTATAGCGACAATTTTTTTGTATAGTCGCACATGTTTTCCATGTATAGTGGTACGAAAGTGAATGTTACATAAATTGACGAAGCACATAAATGAATGTTACATACATGAATGTTTAATACAATGACAAAATCACATATATGAAAGTTATTATTAATTTGAACAAGCCACAAAATGGAATAAAATAAATATTACATAGACAAAATTTCTCGTTGGCTATATTTGGTAGTCATCATCCCTTATCATGAAGTGGAACTAGGTTGCAGCAAGTTTGATGATTGTGACCAGAACTTCCACATCGACTGCAAGTTCGAGAAGAGCTAGACTCATTGACGGAAGGGATTTGATTCCTTCGAGGACGACCGGTTGATCTCTTCATGATTGGCGGTAGAACCACTCTGCTGCAAACCTCCTCAGGAACCATCCAATCCTCACTAACTCCAACAGGAACAACTGACAGAGCATATGCATGTAGTAATGTTTTAGTCGTATACTAACGGGCATAATAATCATGACACGTCAGTAGATTTATACATTTGCAAATAGCTAATACATGTGCACACGGAAGCTGGTCAAGATCAAACGCCCAGCAAGTGCATGTACGAGCGTGCATGTCAACGATGCTAACACGGTCGTTGCCTCTAACCTTATACATAGTAAAAGAGATACCACTAACCCTCATACGTTCTCTCTCCTTTAAATGCTCCTCCATCAACTTGTTAGCCCATGACGAGAGATGTAATTCCAAGTTAGCAAATAACTGTCAACGCTCATAGAACCATTGCTGCAAGTTAGCCCCGTAATAATCTGCTAACAATGCCTCCGGGAGAAATCGATGGTGTCTCAAACAGCTGTTCATTGACTCAGCTACATTTGTTGTCATGATATTATACCGTCGACCATGAAACTATGAACGTGCCCATTTCTCGACTCCAATCTCTCAAAGATAAGCTACTTATGGCATATACGATTCAATTTGTCGCATATGATAGTTGAAATCAGCATAATGATATGTCCTTGCAGCTCGGTGGTATATATCCAACAAAGTCTTGTCCTTGAAAGTTGCCTTCAAGTTACCCTTCCAATGATGAATGCACAATCCACGCATTGCATGAGGGAAAACCACTATAATAGCTCGTTCAATGCTACGATGACGGTCAGAAACGAAAACAAGATCTCGAACATTTTGTACAACATGATCACGCAACTGTCTCATGAACCAGTTCTATGAGTCATCATTTTTAGAATACCTAACTCCAAATGCCAATGAGTATATATGTTTATTTCCATCCATACAAGAAGCAAAAAACATTGTACCTCTATATTTCCCTTTCAAAAAAGAACCATCAACTGTGATAACTGGCTTAATTGATGATGCAAATCCGGTAATAGAGGCCCCCATACTTATGAAAAAGTATCTAAAATGGTTGTTGTCATCGGTTTCTAAAGATGTTTTGGTCCTCGGGTTTGCTTTCTCAATCATGTACATGTACTGGGGGAGTAGTGTGAATGATTCCTCATGAGATCCGTGAAGTTCTTGCAAAGCTGCCTCCTTTGCCCTCCATGCCTTGTTGTATGTGATATTAATACCCAATGACTCCTAAACATCAGACATAATATCCTTTGGACGATATATTCTCGATGCCTCAACAAATTTGCTCTTAATATGTTTGCCAATGACATGTGCAGTTGCCTATTTGTGATTTGGGTGAAGTCTGGCTTCGGAGCATGTGTGATGGTTCTTATACTTTTTCACTTGGAAGAAATGTAAATCGGCTACCTTTGTGGCACATAAATGCCATTTACAAGATTTAGCACGACAGACAACCTCAAACCTTGTTGTATTAGAGTTCTTCACCTTGAATTGAAAGTTCCGTCTTAGTGCCAAATTCGATAAGTTCTCACGAAGCTTTGTTTTGCTATTAAACATCTACTCAACCCCTACCTCAATTCTGTCAACTACAAACGATAAAGCATCACCGCCATCTATGGATGATGAATGCATAATAGGCGGCATCCATCTGAATATGTTACCCTGATGGCTGTCATTCTCAGAGCCCAAATTAGCTTCTTCATGTCTACGATTTGCATCCATTCTCGACTCATTATTCGACACCAGATCTTACTGATGTCAGTATAGTGGAGGAGTAGGTGCGAAGTGAATTGGAGAAGGAATGGTAAATGGCACATCCTAGTTCACATCATTCAACATCTCTGTCTGTTCATCATTATCAAAATGTGAACTGTCTACATCTAGCCATCAACAATAAAATCATCCAAACCCTCAACATCATTCTCATTACAAATAGTGCAATCGTCATTGTCATTGTCAACATGCTCACTAACATCATCACTATTATCATCATTATCTTCGTAATCTTCATCACCATCATCGTCATCATTAACATCATCACTAGCATTATTAACATCAATATCACTGAAACTCCCAAACTCTCTAATGCTATCAAGATGACGTACCAATCTCGATGGCATCGACGGGGGCACCCTTTCTTCATTTTCAACTAAGATCCCAACTGACTCATGCCCTGCATGCATTGAATACTGCTCAAACTCCATGCCAACGTCATCATTCAATTGTGGTTGTGCACAAACAAGAGTGGACTCACTTAATTGGTTGCTTCCACTTGCTGAGCAAAAATAGAGGGATGAGAAGATCTTTTGTCGCCTACATACTGCTTCGGATCCTAACCTCTGTCTTGCTTCTTCCCATCTTCAACTTTGACAATTAATGATGTATATGACTATTGGTCCTCTAAACAATGTTGTATAAAGAAACAAACATCGTTGTCAGTCTTAATAGGAGTCGGCATTGGTGGAAGACCCTTAAAAGCAAATTGAACCTTTAAACTTATGTTATGCTTACGAAGATCCCAACCCATTTCAGTACTAATACAGTCAACCGACTCATTATAGGTAGCAAACCTAGGAATTATCAATGGCTTCGCCCTCCCACCGGTGTACAAATAACCACCATTCTCTTGCATAGTCTAAGAAGCATTGTATAGAATAAGGATGCGTAAAGTTTCCATTTCCTGCATGATAGAGACATATCATATAAGTTCGTGAACAAAAAATCATTACGAATCGCTTACAAAAGCCACAAAAACGACATTTCTGCCTAAACGTTCAATAAAACTAGACGATAAAAGCTCGACACTCGACACGACAACCAACTCGACATGCGACGCACGACAACTGACACTCGACTAATGCAACACATATAATCGACACACGAACTCAATGAAATTTACATCCGACACTCATCACGTTCGGCACTCCACTCGACACACTAACATGACACTCGATCCTAGACTCAACACAACCCTTAGACACTCGACATGACCATCCGACATGTCAAGAATCGATCCGACATAACCCCTTGACACTTGATGTAGCTTGACAAATCTCATCTTCTTCCCCGTCGACTGCGATACCAGAATTTTCTCACAACGATTGCCAATTTCCAGCAAATGTTAACGAAAATCGCACTATCTCTAACCTTAATTTACATACATATCCCTATTTTAAGCTACATAATGCAGTTGACAGTTACCAAAACAATAAATAATCAAAACATTACAACCTACAAAAATTTTCATGCCGTTTAGAGAGAGATTAACCAGAGTTTTTCTTACCTTGTTGCTCAGCTTCAGCTGTTGAAGATTGTTTCGGACAGTGATGTGTATGAAGGAGTGACTGGTTCCTTTGTTTCTTTTACTTCTTTTTTTTTTCCTAAATTCAATTACATAAGGGTAAGGGTATTTTAGTCTTTTTATCAATAAAGTGTCTATGGCACGAAAATTTTTTAGGATATGTCCAAATTTCACTGAGGACCCCTAATTCTGTCCATTTTTTTAATTTTCCCTAAAATTAAGTGATGTCATGTATAATTCTTTTTCTAGAACATAGTAAGTGTTTATTATTTATTATTTTTCTTCACACACTCTCTCTCCCAACTTGTTTCGTCACTCGCCTTCTCTTTAGTGCCTTTAATTGTAACACTCACTAAATTAATAATGAAAAAGAATAAGCAAGCTGCAGAGTTGGTTTAGAATCCCCTTTGAGTTCCCCTAAATCATGTAGAATCTACACTATTTGGTCCAGGGAATCAAAAGGAGATTGCAATCTTCCACTCTCACAAGCTCTCCCAAAACAACCTGTTTCATCTCTCTCCTTATCTGTATCATCTTAATCACATCCTCACCTCCTTTTGACCATATTGAAATCATCTGTCTCTAATTAGCATTTGATAAGTTCAATTACTCTATAGAAAATTAATTGAACAAATGTTCTCCTTACTAAATTTCATCCAACTTATTTTTTTATCCATTTATTCGCAACGTGCCTTTTCTAATAGAGAACTGATAGAATAAGAAATCTGCATTTTTACTATCAATTTGTAAACCAAGATCAATTCCTCATTTTAACTTCTTCTTTTAGTTATTAAAGTCCAAAACCCCAATGGCTTGATTTTCTCTTTCCAATCTTCAACATGACTAATATGGTTTTGTGGACATCAATGCATACAGTATCACAATATTTTGAGAGAGAAAATGTAAAATGAAATGCCAAAATACCAATCAAGTTATCTTGGGTCACCAACATAATCTCAATAGACTATAACTTGACAAGAAAGAAAGAAAGCTTATGTAAAGGATTTCAAGAGTAAGAGAGAATAAAGAAATTAAAGAAAGATGAGTTTCAAATCTGAAAAGTGGCCCTTAGAGATAGAGAGATGAAACAAAGTGTATGACAATAAATAATAAACATTCATTATTTTCTAGAAACAGAACTATACATGACATGATCAAAAACCACCTCCATGGTTTAGCATATTATCAAACACAAAGCCTCATATACAAATATATCAATACAGTCCATAATATTTACAATTTAGTATCATCCAAGTCCAACTAATGCCCACTTAATTGATTCTATTAGATTTCAAATTAACAAAACGTTGAAAAGACTATTCTAACCTTATTTTTGTGAACCTTCCTCCATCTTTTTCTCTATCACCACAAACCTAAATCCTTTAGTCCCTCTTCTGAATTTGCCTATCCTCCCCCATCAACCGACCAAATCTTACAGCCCAATTCTTATCGATGATAGGGAACATCAGGGTAGTGACAAGGCAGATTCTAAAGAAGCTGCCTACGCAGGCAGATGCCTATCTTTTTTTCTCTACAAATTGAAATAATAAGGACCATCACCACCATTGTAGGTCATTTTCGATCATTGTTGTGGGGCGTTCGATAGTCATGGTCAATGGTGGGGCATTTATAGGCAATTTGAAATGACTTGTATACATTGAAAAGGAACAGAATCATGGCCACAAATGGGCTGGTGGTTTTAGTGTTCACTATGAGTAAAATTTTATTATTTGCAGTGTGGGCTCTCATGGCAACAATTCCTTACCATGATTATGGCTTGCAGGTGCATTTCTCAAATTTGAGATAGTTCCACTAAGCGACATCGATGATATCATTGCACAAGTGGATATTGAAGGAGTCGAAGAAAAGGAAGAGAAGAAATGCTTGTGGGTTGTTAAAGGAGATTTGTTAGATTGAGGAGGTGCATTTTTTGGGTTTTTAAATTTTAAGCACTAGATCTTTGATTTTTGATGTTTATGATTTGAAGTTATGTAGTAGTGAGAACTAGGAAAATTTTGGGTCAAATTTGAGGTAGAGTTGAACTAGGTGTTTGGAGTTTTTTTTTTGTTGGCTGTGTTAGGTTGCAACTTACATAAATTTGATGGTGTGGTTGGTTACTGTGCTTGTTGTGGGCAGTGGATTTTAGATTTTCTAGATGGCGTTTGGGAGGAGTTTTAGAATTTTCTAGATGCAAAACTTGGTGTTGATCTAAGTTTTTTGGGTTTAGATTTCAAGTTTTGGTATTTTGATTTGAAGTTATGCAGTGGTGAGAGTTAGGAAAAAAAGGGCTATATTTGAGGCACTGTTGAACTAGGTGGTTGGAGCTTTTGTTGTTGTTTCTGTTAGGTTGATTTATGAATTTCTTATTTTGCCCTCAACATACCGCTAATTCAAAAGCAAATAGAAACCATTTGCTAGACCTAAATGGTACTAAATTACAACAAAAATTAAGGATTGCCCTGATATATTTTTATACGAGGCTTTTCCACTTGATAATAGGCTAAACCATAGAAGTGGTTTTTGATATAATATATATATATATATATATATATATATATATATGGGAGGGGATATTTAACACAAAAGTTTGACACAATATATTGACACAATTTTATAGCCATTGATCTCACAAAATCCAATGGTTGAGATTGGATGCAAACAAGATGCATTTAATACTGCTAACTTATCAATCATCTTAACCATTGAATTTTGTAGATCAATGGCTATAAAATTGTGTCTAGTTTTATGTCAAAAGTCTTGTGTCAAAATATCTCCTTCTATATAGCTTTTCAACAGGGTCAAATTCTATAAGGTTAAGTTTTTGAAAAACCAAACTTCTAACAAAACAATTTCTAGAAGTATTAGAGATAAAATTATTTTCTGGAGATTTGAACATGTTGATGGACCGCCATATTCGACTAAGCGAGATTTGGGAAGTATATGAGTTCTAGACATATGAGAGCAAGATTTGGGATTCTTGCCTTCAAGTTGGCAATTCTCACAAGGGATCAAACCTGATTCTCGAGGAAAGGAAACAAAAGTCCTTCCTAGGGACAACTTTTCAATTTTGGCTTTTCATGGAAAGTCTGAGGTTTGTTACTTTGTTCATACTCATTAATCCATTTGCGTGGAAAAATGAGTTGATTTTACTTGAAAGTTTTGAGGCTAAATTACTGTCCCATTACTGGTGAGTCTAGTAATAGGCATTTTGGTATGACTCAAGAACAAAGATGTGTTTGGACTTTGTAGGTCATTGTCTGATGAAATGCAAGAGCTGACTCACTGAGAATCATATCTAATCCATTTCTTTGGATCAGAACTTTCATATGTTTGGTAAAGCGAGCTTAGAGATAGCAAGGGTAAATTGGGCTAAACTTGTATGACAACATGACCTTGATTAAGGCCAATTTCAATAGATGAGATTAAAGCTTTCTCAAAAGTTTCCCAATGAATACCTAGAGTAGCTACAAAACAAGTAACATTCTTTCTACCAAGGAATAATGGTTGCAATCCTATTCAAATTGCTCCCAAATGAATTCCTCGATAACCTTCTTGACAATAATGTTGAACATCTAAGGCTAAAATGATAGGAAGACAAGTTTCTAAAAAGCTCAAAGAGATAAACTGAACTAAAAATTTTGAGGACTTATATACAAACTTGAGTTTAGGTGGTCTAAAAGGAACAAGATATTTTAGTTTAGGGATAAGAGTATTTACATTATAGAACTTGTAAGGATTGAGAGGATCTAGGTGAAAGGTTTGCAATGAGTTGAATCTAGTATCTGGCTTATAATCTACTTCATAATGGAAATTTGTAAAAGAACTATAAGAAGATATTTCTAAAGAAGAGTTTAGAGATTCAATCTTTGCTATCTCTTGGTTATTCATAGTCCTTATGTTACCCTCACACACAGGTTTTACTACAAAGGGAGAATATTGAGAAACTTTTCTGTGATAAAAACTCTTAAACACGTCCTCTTGGCTTAACAACGACCAACACACCACATAAAAAGTTTTTGCTCTATATTACTTCACACTGGATAGCCTTAACTGAATGCTAGCTTCTAAATAAAAAATTGTAAGATATCACAATAATAAAATTCAATCAACAATAGAGTCGAGCTTAGAGAACTTTATTATTTTGAACTTTGCTCTTCAACTCCTTATAGGAGGGAACACTACTGGAGAAGAAGGCTTTTACTACACCTATCTACAGCGAGCATCTAAAAATGAAGTAAAAAAAAAATTATGCGGCGGGCTATCATGACTGCAGTAAAAAACCAATAAATTTACCGCGGTCTAAAGGAACTGCAGTAGAAGATGATGAAAGATTTGCCCTTTCCGTCCTCTCACTCGTCTAATTTCTTTCTGCCAAATTTGTAATCCCTAATTTGCTTCTCTCCCATCATTCGCTCCCGCCTCTGCTCCTCCCTTGACTACCCCCTCCACCTGTGATAAGTGTCTATTTATATATCATTTTCGTATCAATTCGTCCATGTTTCTTTGCTATATTGCTTGGTATTTTTATGTTTTTGTGTCGTTTTGATATTTGTAGGAGTTTTGGAGCAACTTGCACAAAAATGGAGTAAAACCCTTCATTTTCACCTCTGCTAGTCAACCATCTTCTCGGATTTAATTGTATTGATATACAATGAACCCGATGACATATATATACCGTTGAAAAGCTCTCGAAGTCTACTTTTTGGAGAAATTTACGGTTTATGAATCCATTCAGTGTACCGAAAGTTGTAATCAAAACAGTGTGAGAAGTGTAGAAATGTAATTCCACACATCACTGTAGCATGTATAATACGGGACACTGTAGCACTTTACTGTAGCAGAGTATTTAAACACATTTTAGGGTTTTATTTTCATAACTTGAAGAGGGGAGAACGTGGAGGAGGCTACATCTTTGGATTTCTCTCATCTCTTAGAGTTCTTGAAGGAGATTGAAGGCTTGGAAAGAGGAAGAACTACAAATCCTAAGAGATTTCATCAGATTTGCTAAGTTTTTCATTTCCCTTTCATTTTCTGGAATTGCTATGTATTGTATTGTATTTGTATTGTGTCTGAATATGTGTAACTAAATCTGAATTGGTTGAGGGTGATTTCAAAGCCCTTGATATGGTTTTTGTGAGTTGATTGTGCAAGAATTGTTATCCAATTCTCTAATTGAAGTTGCTTGTATTTTCCCATATCTAATGCTTATGATTGCTTGCTGGATTGTATTTCGAATGGCCAACTGAATATAATCTGGTTGTTGTCTATTGCTAGACTAGAAATCTTGATCCGTAATTGTCTTGAATTTCTAATCCTTAGTAGCAAAATTGTGATCAGAGATTGCAATTGGAGAATACAACCTAAGTTAAATAATCGAGCTTGTGTGTTTATTGCTTAGATCAACCTATCTTTCTTATCGTAATGCATCCATTGAATTAAATTTAGAGAGCTTGTTCTAGGTTGTTTAATTGATAGAGATTAAATAAAGAGCCTGTTTTATTTAACAACAAAGTAAGGAAAGATTGGGATAACAGAGCTTGTTGTTATCTACGATTGATAATTTCAATTGTGTAATTGGATGACAATTCTATGATTAATTCGCAAATCCATATCTTATGGCAGAGAACGATCCCTTAACCAGATTTCTCTCATTGATCTTTCATTCAAATCAACTTCTGTTTTGTTATTCTTAATTTGCATTCTTATTTCATTTAGTTAATCATTCAACAAAACCCCCCTTGTTTAGTTTATCGTTGCTGGAAAATAACGAATTCAATTAGAATCAATCCTCGTGGGAACGATATCTACTTATCACTTTATTACTTGTGCGACTAGTATACTTGCTAGTTTCGAACGCATCAAGTTTTTGGCGCCGTTGCCGGGGATTGATTTTCTAATCGATTTGTTATTTTGTTTTCATTGTTGATTCATATTTTTGTTTGTTTTTCTTTTTTGATTGTTTGTGTTTAGACGACATGGCAGTAAATTTCCATCAATTCAGTGGCGGATTTGAGCCATAACTACCATGGAGAGTAAATGAGGTAAGCACTCCGAACATTGAACAACAACTTTCTGAGTTAACTTCTCTTGTGGAAAACATGGCTGTAGGACATATGCAGAAATCTTATGCATGTGAGGTATATTCTACCATGGAGCATCCAATCGACATGTATCCAACTTTGCAAGAGATATGGAACAAGCCAATGCCATGGATGGATTTCCAGGACAAACAAGGCAATGGTATGATCCCTTCTCTAACACTTACAATGCTGGATGGGAAGATCATCCTAATTTCAGTTACTGGAATCATCAACCAATCGTCCCAAATGACATACCAAATCAACTACAAGGTTTTAATCAAACTAGAGTGCAGCAACCATTTCAAATTCAACCACCACCAATGCCACAACCAGCACCACAACCAGCTCCAGAAAACTCAGGTATGTCACTCCAGGATATTGTTAATGCACTTGCCACTAACACAATGCAATTCCAGCAGGAAACTGGGGTAAGTATCCAAAACCTAGCAAATCAAATGGGACAATTGGCTACTAGCATGAGCAAATTCGAGGGCCAAGACTCAGAAAAATTATCTTCTCAAACGTGATCAATCCAAGAGAGAATGCTTGTGTCATAACTTTGCAAAATGGAAGAGCAATTGATGTCCCTGCCGACGAAACACAAACTGATGAAGAAGATGACAACCACTTCCACCATGAACAAGACATCATTGATGCGTTCGAACCTAGCAAGTATACTAGTCGCACAAGTAATAAAGTGATAAGTAAGATATCGTTCCCACGAGGATTGATTCTAATTGAATTTGTTATTTCTAGCAACAATAAACTAAACAGGGGGGGATTTTTGTTGAATGCTTTACTAAATGAAATAAGAATGCAATTAAAGAATAACAAAACAGAAAGTAAATTTGAATGAAAAATCAATGGGAGAAAGCTGGTTAAGGGATCCTTCTCTACCACAAGATATGGATTTGCGAATTAATTGTAGAATTGTCATCTAATTACAGCATTGAAGTTATCAACCGTAGATAATAAAAAGCTCTATTACCCCAATCTTTCCTTACTTTGTTGTTAAATAAAACAAGCTCTTTATTTAATCTCTATCCATTAAACAACCTAGAACAAGCTCTCTGAGTTTAATTCCATGGATGCATTATGATAAGAAAGATAGGTTGATCTAAGCAATAAACACACAAGCTCGGATTATTAACTTAGGTTATATTCTCCAATTGTAATCTCTGATCACAATTTTGCTACTAATGATTAGAAATTCAAGACAATTACGGATCAAGATTTCTAGTCTAGCAATAAATCACAATCAGATTATATTCAGTTGGCCACTCAAATACAATCAGCAAGCAATCATAAGCATTAAATATGGGAGAATACAAGCAACTTCAATTAGAGAATTGGATAACCTGTCTCTTATACACATCTTACACAATCAACTTACAAAAACCATATCAGGGGCTTTGAAATCACCCTCAACCAATTCAGATTCAGTTACACAGGTTTAAGAACGTGGTAAATACAATACAACATGGAGACATTCCAGAAAATGAAAGGGAAGGGAAAAACTTAGCAAATTTGATGTAATTCTCTTTGGATTGTAGTTCTTCCTCTTTCCAAGCTTCCTTTCTGCTTCAAGAACTCCAAGAGATGAAAGAATTCCAGAGCTGCAGCCTCCACCACGTTCTCCCCTCTTCAAGTTATGAAAATAAAACCCTAAAATGTGTTTATATACTCCTGTCTCTTATACACATCTAGATGTGTATAAGAGACAGCTACAGTGATATATGGAATTACAAATATACACTTCTCATACCATTTTTATCACAACTTTCGGTACACTACATAAATTCGTGAACCGTAAATTTCTCCAAAAAATAGACTTCGAGAGCTTTTCAATGGTATATAGCATGTTATCCGGTTAATTGTATATCGATACAATCAACTCCGAGAAATTAGTTGATTAGCAGAGGTGAAAATGAAGGGTTTTACTCCAATTTTGTGCAAGTTCCTCCAAAACTCCTACAAACATCAAAAACCACACAAAAACATAAAAATACCGAGGAATATAGCAAAGAAACATAGACGAAATTGATATGAAAATGATATATAAATAGACGCCTATCAAATTCCCCCACACTTAAACTTTGCTAGTCCTCGAGCAAGTACAACGATATGAAACAAAACTAAACGGAAACAGAATAAAAGAAAAATAAAACACAAAATGGTTCAACTTACAAATAGGCCTCAAAGATTGTACTTAATTATAACCCAAGGAAAACTTCAAAATAATGCACTTGATCAAGAATTTATCTCAAAGATTAGTTTCGCTTCATTTCAATTCCTCAAGTGTGTGTGTTTAGAGCCATTCTCACCTAATCACTTGTAACCCGGATGAGTTTATGCATAAAAATGAATCATATTTAATATTGAAGATGTGTGTATAAATGAACTCCATAGGCTTGCTTTTCAAGTCACTCTCCACTAATGTAGACATGCACAACACCAAGGATCAAGTAGGACTTTATTAAGCTGTAACGTTTGGCTTGGGTGAAGGTATGATAAAGGATAATAATTTGGCTCAAATCACCCACCAACACCTAAATCATTCAAGACTATGTAGAGCTCAACCCTATAACACAACTTCATTTCAATTCACCAGGTTACTCCCCCAAACTTATTTAGAACACTCAATCTCTTTTTTTTTTTTTGTAGAAAACAAAAGAAAACTACAGCCCCACACTTTGTTGTTTCATTCTTTTTAAGAATACAAGCAACTTCAATTAGAGAATTGGATAACAATTCCTTACACAATCAACTTACAAAAACCATATCAAGGGCTTTGAAATCACCCTCAACCAATTCAGACTCAGTTACACATGTTTAAGAACGTGGTAAATACAATACAACATGGAGACATTCCAGAAAATGAAAGGGAAGGGAAAAAATTAGCAAAATTGATGTAATTCTCTTTGGATTGTAGTTCTTCCTCTTTCCAAGCTTCCTTTCTCCTTCAAGAACTCCAGGAGATGAAAGAATTCCAGAGCTGCAGCCTCCCACACGTTCTCCCCTCTTCAATTTATGAAAATAAAACCCTAAAATGTGTTTAAATACTCTGCTACAGTAACGTGCTACAGTGTCCCGTATTTAATAACATGCTACAGTGATATATGGAATTACAAATATACACTTCTCATACCAATTTTATCACAACTTTCGGTACACTACATAAATTCGTGAACCGTAAATTTCTCCAGAAAATAGACTTCGAGAGCTTTCCAATGGTATATAGCATGTTATCCGGTTAATTGTATATGGATACAATCAACTCCGAGAAATTAGTTGATTAGCAGAGGTGAAAATGAAGGGTTTTACTCCAATTTTGTGCAAGTTCCTCCAAAACTCCTACAAACATCAAAAACCCCACAAAAACATAAAAATACCGAGGAATATAGCAAAGAAACATAGACGGAATTGATATGAAATGATATATAAATAGACACTTATCAAATTCCCCCACACTTAGACTTTGCTAGTCCTCGAGCAACTAAAATGATACGAAACAAAACTAAACCGAAACAGAATCAGAGAAAAATAAAAACACACAAATGCTTCAACTTGCAAATAGGCCTCAAAGATTGTACTTAATTATAACCCAAGGAAAACTTCAAAATAATGCACTTGATCAAGAATCTCATTACAAAGATTAGTTTCGCTCTACTTCAATTCCTCCAGTGTGTGTGTGTGGAGCCATTCTCACCTAATCATTTGTAACCCGGATGAGTTTATGCATAAAAATGAATCATATTTAATATTGAAGATGTGTGTATAAATGAACTCCATAGCCTGCTTTTCAAGTCACTCTCCACTAATGTAGACATGCACAACACCAAGGATCAAGTAGGACTTTATTAAGCTTGTAACGATTGGCTTGGGTGAAGGGATGATAAAGGATAATAATTTGGCTCAAATCACCCACAAACACATAAATCATTTAAGACTATGTAGAGCTCAACCCTATAACACAACTTCATTTCAAGTCACCAGGTTACTCCCCCAAACTTATTTAGAACACTCAATCTGTTTTTTTTTTTTTTTTTTGCAGAAAACAAAAGAAAACTACAGCCCCACACTTTGTTGTTTCATTCTTTTTAAGAACACTTAAGGGTATAGATCTCTTATTCTTCTTCTTTTGTTCTTTTTTTCTCTTTTTTTTTATTACACTTCCCCTCCCCCACACTTAAATAACACATTGTCCTCAATGTGTAAGTATGTGGACGATAAGTACAGATTTGCTTTTTTTTCTTTTTTTCTTTTTTTTTTCAAACACAATAGAACTCACTTGCATTGCTCATGACACATCCCAACCTCCTCTAACTTCCCAAAACCAGAACATAGCTTAGAATTTAATTGTGAATGATCTACATGCTCATAGGTAAGGGATAAACTGTTTGGAACAAATTCATTTGAGGTTAGGAAATCTTTTAGGGAGTTAACAAAGAAAAAGGCTTACAAAGGCTCAAAGGGGTAACTAGGGATCAATTTCAGTCAAGGTTGGCTATTAAGGCTCAAACGGTCCAAAGATGGCCTAAATCATTTCCCCAATGTTGCACAGCATAGGATTTCGCCTTGAGTGACCATCAAATAAGTTCTAGAATTCATTGAAATCTGAAGAAACATTTAAATTACATAAACTTTCTCTAAGTGAACAAATAACTCAGTGATAATAGCTCAGTGCTCAATGTTGCGCAAGGAATCAAAAGCAAAGCGAAAAGCAATAAACATTTCAAGCACACAGATCCATGCATCATTTATCATTTTCCAAGAGTTATTCTTAATTCAATCATTATCTTATCATCGACACACAAAATACAAGAAAAGAGGTACGTGGCGTTGTTACACCTGAGTCAAGATTGTATATTTCAACAATCCTTAGGACCAGTAGCCCGCAGACTTAAGGTTTCCAGCCTATATACCTTTATTAGAAAGAACAAAACAAGAAACAAGACACTTCAAATAACATGAAATAAACAAACTACAGTTTTATTTAGAGAGAATGCGTTTCAAGGGTTAAAGAAACCCCATATTCTGCCATTCTCAGGTTTTCCACAATTGTATTTTTTTTAAATCAAAACTGATAAAGATAAAAACACATAACAACTCTAAATTATGCAAAACTAAACTCACTCATAAAATAACAAAGTTCAACAAGTCAGCAAACAAAAACAAGTTAGTTAGAATGGGTCTAAAAAGTTAGAAGTTAGCCTCCTTATTCAGCCATTATGGATTGAAGAGATCCAGAATGCGTTTCAAGAGAACTTGAACTTTTTAAGCCACCACTCTAAAAAACGAGATTAGAAAATATTACCTGGGACGAAAGAAGTAACCTGAAAAAGCTCAAAAGAAACGACATGAAAAATCTCAAATAAACACACTAAAAAGAAAGCAAACAAAAACGAAGCAAACAAGCAAATAGAGATTACAGATGGAGGGTTAAATCCAGTTGACGCCTTTTGTTGCCTTCTCCAAACCAATTTATCCGAGCCATTGTTGGATCAGGTGAATAGACGACTTCTTGTAGTTTGTCAATTAACTCTCCTGCAGTTGAAGCTGTAACCAGCATTTGCCTTGCTGACGGTGAGATGAAATTTTTTTCTACACCTTGATCAAGAAAGGACAACAAACCATCAAAAAAATTATTAACATTCAACAAACCAATGGGTTTCTGATGGATGTTTAGCTGTGCCCAAGAGGTGATTGAAATATCTCCTCTAATGTACCATAACCACCCGGCAAAGCTATAAATGCATTGGACTTAACAACCATATGTGCAATACGCTCATGCATACTAGAGACCTGTAACTCTTCCCGATTGTGTTGCCTACGATATCTCGTACAGCTAATGGTTTAGGGATAATGCCGAGAACTTTGCTCCCTCCTAGGGATGCAGCTGTTGACACACACCCCATTAACCCAAGACTACCCCCTCCATAAATCAAATGAATACCCCTCGCAGCTAATGTCCTACCAAGATCAAGAGCTGCTGTTGTAAACTCTCCATCTTTACCACATTGCGATCCACAAAATACGCATATATTTTGGAATCGCCGAATTGGTGTTTTCTCCATTTCTACAAGTGCTCTAACCTTGTGTAAAACAATGATGCACGTTAGGTAATATGCTTTTCAAGTATAAGACAGGTTATAATAATGACATTTGAAAATATGGAGAATGGATATATACACACGTAAAACTCTCAAATTTGACACATGGGGACATAATTTCGGTGGGGGTTGCTCGATGCAGATTTATCGCCCCAAGATTTGAAAAAATTGAGATATGCTTTCGGCGGGGTTTGACAAAACCTACACACTTGTCTCCCACGTGAAGCATGAAAAATGGAAATATAATTTCGGTGGGGTTTGACAAAAACGCCACACTTGTCTCCCACGTGAAGCATGAAAAGTAGAGATATACTTTCGGCGGAGGTTGACAAAACCTCCACACTTGTCTCCCACGTGTGCTTATGTCATAGGGTAGTCATATGGTTTGTCAAAAAAAAAACTTGAAATTAAAACAAACAAAATCAACAAACAACAACAACACAAAAACAACATTGATAATCAGATCAAACGAAACAAGAAAAAAAATTTGACAATAACAACACACATTAAAAAATACAAGTATTTGTGATTGTGACTCACATCTTCCTCTGGTTTT
>SNVD02003785.1:0-18447 GCA_013180625.2 Boswellia sacra
AATATCGAATGGGCCTCTGAAGTGACACCTTTTTGAAAAGGATGGTGTAAAATATAACTACACAAGAATTTACAAGGAGCTGTAGAATACTTGGTCAAAATATTTAATCAACCCCTTTTCAGTAAAAAAGTTAAACTCCAATAAGTTTCTGTGGGGAAACAGACAAATAAGATGTATAATTTGTTATTTTGTACTTCACCAGACCATAGACAGTTACCATCTTCCCATTGGACATTCACACCATTCCAAGACCAGTTGATTAGAGATCATCTTGAATAATACTTTGATTGCATCAAATAAATTTCAGTCTCATCATGCATACAGTTATTCATGAAGGTGCACATATTCCCACAATAAAGAAAGTGTACGAGAAAAGAGAGTAATCAAACAAGAAACAATGTGAGATGTTTGTAACACATATAAAGTAGTGCACAAAAAATTCTGTAATCATTGTAAAATAACAGAAGAACTGGGTTTGTTAGCGTACAAAAATAACTATCTACATTGAAGTTAGTGAATTTCTAAAGATACAAATAGCGTGACAATACTTACCTCATCAAGAATCATATAATCCCATGTTATTTCATCACTAAAGTAATCATCTCCTCTTAAAGACTTTGAGTTGTTTCGCACGATATCATAAGTAGTCAAAAGAACACCTTTATCCTGCAAGGAGGCAACAGTGCACACAGACATGGAATCTTAAAGTGATGGCCACAAAAAAACAACAAAGAAAATTATTGATAGCATAATGATAATAATGATAAAGTCGAACTTTGAAAAGAGTTATAGAAACATATTCAGCGTCCAAAACTGACTAATGATGAATTAAACTCTGTACTATACTACCCATACATCATTTCACAGATTCAGCTGGTTCAAGTCCAAAGTTCAAACAGAAAAAAGGTCAACGGAGCTTCTTGAGTCTTATTTCATCATAAATATTTTAGTTTATCCAAATGGGCATTATATGCATTTCTTGCATCTTATTCTCTAGCTCATAGACTCATGGTAATCAATTTATTTGGATGGAATAAGCAAAGAAAACATATAAAACCTGAAGCACATATTGGAGCTCATATTGTCGAGTTTTAGCAGAAGTCCCAAAATATCTGCATAAAAGGACAAACAGGGATTATAAATTATAAATAGACATCACTGGATTCAAAATCCAAGTTAAACAGCCTTACTCTTTGGTCTTTCTAGAAAGCCCCACAGTAGATAACTCCTTGATCCAATGAGAAAGCAGTGTTTTCGGGGCAACAACCAATACCCCATTGATCAATCTTGAGTGAAACAATCCAGCTAGAAAGCTACATATCTAAAACGAAAAGACAAGATCAAGATCAATGAGTTTCATGACAAATGTACAGGTTAAAATATATCAACTACAGTCTTACCTGCATTGTTTTCCCCAACCCCATGTCATCCCCTAATATTCCACCCTTACCCTGACAATGTAAAGACCAAAGCCACCTTAACCCCTCGCGTTGATGTGGAAACAACATTTTCGCAATCTTGCCAGGTAGCAAATAAGTAGACCTTGGTCCACTCAAAGTAATTGAACCGTCATCCTCTAAAATGGAGTCATCTGTGCAATCATCCACCACACTGATCACACCAGAGTGATCAGACTCCTTGAACTTATCAACAGACCTTTGTGTTCTTTTAACTACCTTCTTCCCACTCACAGCTACACAACCATCATCATCACCACTATCACAATCATTCTTTTCTCCACCATTAGACACAAAAGTTCGACCCACAAATCTTAATCTCTCATATGCTGTTTTGGGTTCATTTTTCCTCATTATTTGACTATGTTTCTTTTTTTCATTTATTATATCCATACTGTCATCACACTCCAATTCACAGCAAAACTCACCATCCTCTATTTCATCAACATTGGACTCCAACGACTCTCTTGCAGACACCACATTTTCATCATCCCTTCTAAGTTCATTCTTTTTCAGCCCAATACCAATGTTGTTGGTTTCATGTACCTCATCATCAAAATTATCACCCCTAGACTCTTCATACTCATCCACCACATCAGCACCACTTTCAAAATCATTCTTAGTAGCACCCGATGAGGAATCAGAAGGATCAGGTGTAAAAGAAAATGATGACTCAGCACTTGCATACTCAGACAATTTAAATCTCCTCTCTTGATCAATGTACCCATTATTCACCAACCTCGAAAGACCATCCACAGAATTAATAGTTTTAGGGACTTTCTTTTTCTCAATCGATAAAATCTCAAGCCTTGAGCTCAAATCATTGAGAATATCCCTAATTTCATTTCCACCCTTATAATTATCCGTGCAACTCACATTTTTAGCCTGTGGGGGTGAATCAAAATCAGTAATATCAGAAAATTTAGGTACGTCATCAAGAACAGCCCTATCCTCAGCATTATTAACATCTCGAGATGAGACTTTGCAGAGACGGCGTCTACCTTCAATTCTGACCTTTACTGTCTTTCCTTCCTCTGACATACATTCATTCAAAAATAAATCCATGTAAGGCAAATATGTAGCTACAACTGGCTGTATTCCATATCAATACATTACTTCCAAATAAAATACAAATGTGAGTGAACTTCTAGCATACTCAAAAACTGCTGATAATGGAAAATGTGGAAAATATGATAACATATGCATGGTTGTGATACATAAAACTGTAATTCATAAGTTAAACTTGTGACAAAATGAATTTTAATATAAGATGTAAAACATTTAATATGAAATCATCAGTCACATAAAATATTGTAAATATGACGTTTAGTATCAATATCTATCACTACAATATAATGACAAATAAACCACAGTACAAGAAAGATCAAAATCCCCAAATGGGTTACTCACCGTGCACCGATTTGTTCTCAAATTGATAATTGTCACGAGTTAAGAATTTGCAAACATCACCTTCAGGTACTTCGCCTTCTGTTTTGACCTTCATGGGCTCTTTTTCCTCTTAAAATCCATTCAATTAGATAAATAAATAAGCATCCTCTACAAATCATTGAACCTAAACGTCTAAAATCACAATAAGTTACCGAGAATAGCGTCGGATTGCTTGGGTGAAGCTTTGAGTTTATGCATAGATGGCTTTGCTTCTGCTTCTGCACATAAAACCCCATCTAAATTTAAAAAATAAAAATAAAAATTCCTCTAAACAATTATCAAAACTAAACCAATGTGAATTTGAATTATTTTACCAAAAACGGCGTCGGAGTGTCTGGAAGAAGCTTTGAGTTTAACCAGAGATGGCTTTACTTCTCCTTCTTCTCCTGCACATAAATCAAAATCCAAACAAATAAAATTAACAAAAAATAAAAAGCGCTTCCTCTAAAAAAAGGCCGAAACTAAACATATGTAAAGTCGAAGTACGTTACCAAAAACGTCATCGTATTTTGGTCTACATGAATCTTTGAGTTTAGCCACGGATGGCTTTACCTCCTCTGCGTCTTCTTCTCCTACACATAAAATCCTCCAAAATCAAACAAAACAAACCATAAAATAAATCGAAAAACAAAAAAAAAAAAGAAAAACGAGAGAAAGAGAAAGAAAGTAGGTTTGCCATGAGAGGAAACGGAAGAGAGTTTGGGAGGAGGAGAGGCGAGGTCTTGGAGAAGGCGATAGTGGCGATCGTTCAAGCTGAGCGGTTTTCTACTACTGCTCTTCTCCGCCATTTCTGTGTCGAACTACAAGACGAAATGAGACAAAGAGAGATGAATTTGAAAGCGAATTTGAAAAATTAATTAATGAACTGATTTTATTTTCTTTTCATTTTTACTTTTACTTTTTAATTACAATTTGGGGGGTCTGGGCTTTGCCTTTTTCCCGCTTCCAGAGGGTTTTTTGAATGTTGATTGAATTTTACGTAATGTCATGATTTCGAAACGCTCGTTTTACGATTTTAAAAACATGTCCTAAAAAGCAATTGACGAAACGTACCGGAATGCAAGAGTACCATCCCCGTTGCGTTACCGGGTCACTTTCAGGGTTTGAAATTTTTATTTAAGAAAGAAGAGTATTAATAAAAATAAATAAATTAAATTAGAAATCAAAATAAAAGGTATCTTTTGACTCTGACTGCTTGGTAAGAAAAAGATTGTGGAACCTAAAATATGTATAACGACTGATCTTTAATAAGATTAACTTGTACTTCTAAATAATATAAGAATTTTTTAAAAAAGTTTTAACTAATAAGAATTTTTTATTGATTTTTTTTTCTTAAATCTACATAGGTGCGGATTGGATTCGAATTAAATTTTAATAAATGTAGGTGCATGCGCATCAATGTGAATAACTAGTTTAGTTATTTTTACAAAATTTATTTCTTTTAAAACTAACATTTTGATAAACGTATAATGTTCATGTAGTTCTAAGTATATATACAATCAACCTAAACAATCAAATTTATAAAATCGAAAATGGCACAAATTTATTAGATAGATATAAATAAAAATAAAGTTAAAGTTAAAAATGGATCCACTTGTCGAATAATTTTACATCAAGTCAAGTCAGGTTGTATGAATTTAATTATTTAAATTAGTTATATATATAGAATTATTCATATTATATATATATATTTATTTATTTATTTATTTTAATTGAGTACTATTAAACTTATAACATTCATATAACTTCAATTCTATGGCTTGATATGGTAATCTAAATAGTAAAAATTTACTGGAGTACAAAAAAAGAATGAAGAAAGTTACGTTTCTAGTAAGATTTTGTCATATAGACTGTCATATCAAATTGTAAAATTTGAGTGGTATAAAGGATATAAGTCTAGATTACTCTATTTAATCTTATATATATTTAATTTCATATTTTAAGAATATTTGCAAATCATCAACTTCACAGGAAACGAAATCAAATTATTAAATATTACAAAAAAAAGTTATGCTTTTATTTTTAGAATATTTTAACTATGAAAAATCGGAAAATTTTAAAAGGTGTTTTTATTTTTTAATTTCATTTCATTGCCTTGCGTTCCATGTCCATAAATCTACAACAATTTTGTTGTTGAGCTGTCATGAAGAAAGCTATGGTATGAAAATTTATAGAGCTAGCGGGACTATTTTCGAAAATGTTCTTATGATTAATTTTTTTTTTTTTTTTAGTTTTTGAAATATGAAATTATGTCATAAATGTTAAGAATAATCGTGAATTCAATCAAAAAAGCTTCGTGGATCAAGCTTTTCTTGAGATGATGAGATCGAAATAGCTTTTGGTCCAAATGTATTTTGATTTGTAAATAACTGAGCATTCATTCGTTGTGGCCAAACTAAATCTTCGTCAGAAGGTTGGCAAGCTCGAGGAAACGAATGACTTAGCCAAATCGCAGCTTCTGCTTTGCCTTGGCTCTAGGATTCCTTCCCACAAAATGTTGCTGCGTTGTCACTTGCTGCATATCCTTGTCCACTCAGTCCTTAAAATGTTGGTTCTTTGCTGCATAGGAAATATAATTATGATTCTATCATAACATCAATAAGTACATTCAAGTTTTTACTTAATTTTAACACAAAATAATTATACATTTTTTTTATCAGTCACATCCTTCAAAGTTCAAAATGATGTTTTGAGAGGTTAAAATGATGTTTTTAAGACAACCTCATGGATGTGATCCATGAAAAATATCTAAAATATAGCATAACTGTAGAAGACAAAAAAGTAGAATTTATTTTTTTCCTAGATAAACTTAGAGCCTTAAAAAGTTATTAAATTTATTGAACTCACTCAATATTAATACGCTGGATTGAAAGGTGAAGATAAAAAAAAAGAGAATAAATAAGAAAAGATTAATTTGTGTATTGTTAAAGAATATTGAAGTCGTTCAATATTTCAAATTTGAATGAACAAAACCCCAAAAACTTACAATAATATTAATGTGATATTTTACTCAAAGCTCAAGCTACTGACATAGTAAATCTATTAAGCCTTAGAATATTAATGTTAATCTGTCATTTACATTTTTAAACATTTTAAAAGGTGATAAATTTAATATGGTATTAGAGCCATAATAATCTAAATTAGGTCATAGGTTCAAATCTCTTTCGTGTCTTTTTAAAAAATTAGTTAAAAAGATGTTCAGTGCTGATGTTTCTTCTTTCACTTCTTTTATAGCTGTATATGGTTATTTGGCCCCCGGAGATGATACTATTTTCTTAGAGAACCAACACCTTCTATATACTTGTCCCCAAAGATGACAACGTTTTCTGGCTACCACCTATTAAGATATCCAAACCCAAAATTTTGACAAATGACTAAACCCAATAAGGAAACATAACTAGTATGAGAATAAAAAGTACCAAAACGCAAGTTAAAAACGGGAGATCAAAACTTTATGAGATGCTTTTTAGAATGCAAGATGATTGCGCAAATAATGGGTAGAAACTAATATAGATGTTGCAGAATCAAACTTAAATGCTTGTACTATATAACTCCGAAAAATTTGTAATATGCTAAGTTATAATCTCACCCTTGTCTACATTGTTGTGAAATCAAGGATCTTTGCCAACCAATTCCACCGAAGAATCAAGCAATACAAAGCACAATAGAGATATCAATCAAGGTAAACAAACAAACAAGGATAAACAACAGACAACACTAAGATTTAAGTAGTTCGGTTCATGAAAAACCTAAATCCACTAGGAAGGCTACAGAAGAATTTCACTATAAAGAAGAAATAGATTACAAGGTGTTACAATACTCTCTCTCACTATAAAGAAGAAATAGATTACAAGGTGTTATAGTATTTAGAAGTCCTCTCTCAAATAGAATAGAAAGCCTTTAAATAGTATCTTTGTCATGAACAGTAACTGCCTTTTGCGCAATGGTGCAATGTGTCTTGCACTCCTCTGCCTAAACTCAAAGCATCTTTTTTTGTTGCTGCGTAGTGACGTAACTCACCTTGTGCAAGAGCATAAGATCTCTGCTAGATTGCGTAAGAGCATAATCCTTCTTGCGCAAGAGCATAGGTCCCTATGTTTGACACGTAGTTTAACTAGAATTTGAGAGCCAAAACTAACAAATCTCTACCTTAGATCTCAAATCCTCCATCTCCATAACACATTACAGTCTTCCCTTAACAAAACTCATCAAGGAACCTCATTCTGAACCGTTAACATATCAAGACAATGTAAGAACTTACTCAATGATACTACCTTTGTAGTCATATCAATTGGATCATCTTTCATTGGAATCTTCTCCACTTTCATAGGCCCTTTTGCTATAACATCATGAACAAAATGCAACCTCATATCAATGTGCTTAGTATGTTCATGATACATTTAATTCTTTGTTAGATGTATAGCACTTTGACTATCACCAAACACAATTATAGACTTTTGTGACACTCCAAGTTCAGCTACCAAACCGATTAACCACAAAGCTTCCTTTATAGCTTCAGTAATAGCTATATATTCAGACTCTATAGTTGATAAAGCAACAATGGATTACAACTGAGCTTTCCAACTAAAAAATCCTCCATGAAATGCGAACACATAGCTCGTTTGAGACCTCTTTTTATCAAGATCTCTTGCATAATCTGCATCAACAAAGCCTTTCACAACTGTTCCTATTTGTTTTGTTTAACCAAATATTAATCCTATCATGATTGATCCTTTCAAGTATCTCAGTAACTATTTTATTGCATCCAAATGAACCTTACCTGAATTCGCCATAACCTGCTGGCAACTGACACAGCCTGTGCAATATCTGGACGAGTGCACACCATCAAGTACATGACACTTCCTATTACATTCACATACAGAATCATATCCATTTGAAGTTTCTCCTTATCTGTCCTAGGACACAACCATAGAAGAGTCTAAAATGCGCTGTTAATGATACATTAACAACCTTTGCACCAGTCACGTTAAATAGGGACAAGACTTTTCCAAGACAATTTTGCTGAGACAAGAAAAGTGTACCTTTGTCTCTATCTCTATGAATGTCCATCCCCAATATCCTCTTAACCTTTCCTAGGTCTTTCATATCAAACTTATTTTGTAGCAACACTCCTTCAAGTCTTGAACTTTTTAGATTGCCTTAATGGCCATGTGCATTTCATCAACATACAAGAGTAAGTAGATCATATCTGGACATGTAGTCCCTCTATAGTAAACACAATTATCATAGGAACTCCTTGAGAAACCCTTACCCATTATAAATGAATCAAACAACAAATACCGTTGTCTTAGACTTTGCTTCAAACCATACAATGATTTTCTCAACAAACAAACACAACATTCTTTACATGGAAGTTCAAATCCCTTAGGCTGGTTCATGTAGATCTTTTCTTCTAACTCACCATGTCCATCTGCTCAAGCTCAAGATCAAAGCATGTTACAAGTGATAAAAGAACCCTAATCGACATGTGTTTCACTACGGGAGAGAAAATCTCATTATAATCAATTCTCTCACACTGTGTAAACCCTTTAGCCATTAGCCTAGCCTCGTATCTAGGCTTCACTCTTGACAACCCTGCCTTTCATTTGAATATCCATTTACAACCATCAAGTTTTTGTTTTTCAGGCTTCTCTACAATCTCCCGTGTCTCAATTTTATTCAAATAATTAATTTTATCTAACACTGCCTCTTTCCACTGGATAGACTCATCAAAACTCACAACCTCAAGGTATGTAAGTGGTTCATTTCCATCAATCGCATCAACCGTATTTAAAACATAAGCCACAGAGTCAAAGTACCTATACCTTGTAGGAGGTTTGATTTGCCTCCTTTTGCTATCCCTTCTCAGTCTATAATTTGGTTGTGGTGGTTATTGTTGCTTAGCCTAGGGTGCATCCTCAAATACATGCTAACGAACAACACTTACAGGCTCCACCTCAAAACCAACAGTCTGTAACTCTGAACCAGTTGTCTCAAATTTGTTTATCCTAGAAACTCCACCATGTTATGTAGCTAATCCTAGAATTTCATCTTCATTGAAGACACATCTCTACTGATAATAGGTTTTGATACTCCTTAAGATTGCACCACAATCTATAGCCTTTTGTATATTCCGGATAGCCAACAAAGATACATTTCAATGCTCTAGGCTCCCATTATTCATGTGTGCATATGTTATGCAGCTAAAGACTCTCAAGCCGTCATAATTGGCTAGTCTACCACACCACATCTCCTCAGGTGTTTTGTAATCAATGGTTGTAGGAGGACTTTTATTTACTAAATAAGCTGTAGTACTTATAGCTTTTGCCTAGAACTCTTTTCCTAGTCGTAATTAAAAAGCATGCATCTAAGTTTTTCCACCAAAGTCCTATTCATTCTCTCAGTTAAGCCATTTTGTTAAGGGTTTTATATTCGGGTAATCATCACAAACTAGACCTAATGTTTGTGAAGTCATCAGTTACAAACAAAATTTAACATTTTTAATCAAATTCCGCCCCGAACCTTCGATAAATACATCACTAACCACTCCTATGGATGGATTCCGTTACTGAACCGTTATTTTCAAAGTACAAGTACAACTTTACCCTTCTTTTTTTAATCAATTTAACATAATTAAATAAATGAATATGTATCTAAAATTCTCTACAATCTTTAAGAATGGATATACATTTGAAGTTGAATTTGATGACAAACTTTGGAAAAAGTAAGAAAATTTTGAGAAGAGATACAACATGTCAAGCAAATCATGGAGCCAATGTTCAATGATGAAGAAATTGAAACAAGGCATTGCTATTTATTTATAAAATCGCTGGAGAATTTTTGAGAATAAAAAAGTTACTGGACTGCAAAAAAAAAAAATCATCTATAAAGATTGATGTTGTCATACAATCTCAAAGAGATTAGGGAATCAAAAGATAGATTGGTTAATGATGAGGATGATGATTGGGTTGCAGTGTTGGTAGTGGCGCTCAACATATAACATCAAATTGAAATTGTCGATTAGGTTGAAGAGAAAGCACGGACCAATTAGTGGCGTTACTGGTTGTGGTTTAGAAGGAGGCAATATGAGTTGTGTTATTGGTTTGATGCGGGACTAGACTATGGTTTCGAAGCATTGAGTAGTGATGTTGTTGGATTGTGGTTTTGAAGTGTAGCAGTAAGCTGTGGTGTTTCTAGGTTGTTATTATGTAGCTGGGATGTGGTGTTGACATTGATGGGTGGTGCCTTGCTAAGTTACGACGTTGGTTGTGGAGGCAGATTTAGGGGTAGGATTGGTGGAGGCATCTAGACAAAATTAAAATTTTTAGTTTATGTAGTAATGATTTAGGGTTTATTTTTTGTGTTCTCTTTTAAATGGATGAAGAAGATGAACTAAATTAATAAAATCTCAATTCTAACCTTGTCATATTAGTTTGAATTAACAATTTTTGTTAATAAAGGTAGGTTATGATGCATTTTTGAAAGCTTAGGAGATAGCTTGATTAAAAATGTTAAACTTTATTTGCAAGTGATGAATTCACACACCTCAGGGGTAGTTTGTGATGATTTTCCTTTTATATTCATTAAAATTTTAAATAAAGTTAATAAAGTTGTTGTGAACACTAATTTAACTATTAATAATTAATAAACTAACTAATTAATTGTGCATTATTTATATAAAAGTAATATGAATTTTACGTGAATTGTTTTAAAATCAAGGCGATGAGGCATCGATTTGAATAAATTAAGATTAATATAAAAAGACAAAAAATCAATGTTTAATTTGACTTCTCCATATCAATTAAATTATTAAAAAGAATCTATACATTTATTCGTAGTTTTATTTCAGAGAACATCGGTTTTATCCCGCCGCCTGCCATTGACATTATTTTAGGTAGTGGTTGGTGCAGACAAATAACAAATGAATCCTATTGCTCCTCCGCATTGAGAGACCAACTGACTGCATTTGATGAGTTTGTATATATTTTTAAGTGAAAGCTGTCAAATTTACACTTAATATTGTTGGTTAAAGATGATACATCTACTTGAAGTTTACCTTAATTGCAATTGACAGGTTGATGCGTTCGAAACTAGCAAGTATACTAGTCGCACAAGTAATAAAGTGATGAGTAAGATATCATTCCCACGAGGATTGATTCTAATTGAATTTGTTATTCGAAAGCAACAATAAACTAAATGAGGGGGGTTTTGTTGATTGATTAACTAGATGAAATATTAATGCAAGTAAAGAATAACATAATGCAAATTTAAACAGATTGAAAAATCAATGAGAGAAACCTGGTTAAGGGATCCTTCTCTACCACAAGATATGGATTTGCGAATTAATTGTAGAATTGTCATCCAATTACACCATTGAAATTATCAACCGTAGATAACAACAAGCTCTGTTATCCCAATCTTTCCTTACTTTGTTGTTAAACAAAACAGGCTCTTTGTTTAATCTCTATCCATTAAACAACCTAGAACAATCTCTCTAAATTTAATTCAATGGATGCATTACGATAAGAAAGATAGGTTGATCTAAGCAATAAATACACAAGCTCGGATTATTTAACTTAGGTTGTATTCTCCAATTGCAATCTCTGATCACAATTTTGCTACTAAGGATTAGAAATTCAAGACAATTACGGATCAAGATTTCTAGTCTAGCAATAGACAACAACCAGATTATATTCAGTTGGCCATTCGAAATACAATCCAGCAAGCAATCATAAGCATTAGATATGGGAAAATACAAGCAACTTCAATTAGAGAATTGGATAACAACTTCTTGCACAATCAACTTACAAAAACCATATCAGGGGCTTTGAAATCACCCTCAACCAATTCAGATTCAGTTACACATGTTTAAGAACGTGGTAAATACAATACAACATGGAGACATTCCAGAAAATGAAAGGGAAGGGAAAAACTTAGCAAATTTGATGTAATTCTCTTTGGATTGTAGTTCTTCCTCTTTCCAAGCTTCCTTTCTCCTTCAAGAACTCCAAGAGATGAAAGAATTCCAGAGCTGAAGCCTCCACCACGTTCTCCCCTCTTCAAGTTATGAAATAAAACCCTAAAATGTGTTTAAATACTCTGCTACAGTAACTTGCTACAGTGCCCCGTATTTAATAACATGCTACAGTGATATATGGAATTACAAATATACACTTCTCATACCATTTTTATCACAACTTTCGGTACACTACATAAATTCGTGAACCGTAAATTTCTCCAGAAAATAGACTTCGAGAGCTTTCCAATGGTATATAGCATGTTATCCGGTTAATTGTATATCGATACAATCAACTCCGAGAAATTAGTTGATTAGCAGAGGTGAAAATGAAGGGTTTTACTCCAATTTTGTGCAAGTTCCTCCGAAACTCCTACAAACATCAAAAACCACACAAAAACATAAAAATACCAAGGAATATAGCAAAGAAACATGGACGAATTAATATGAAAATGATATATAATTAGACACCTATCAAATTCCCCCACACTTAAACTTTACTAGTCCTCGAGCAAGTACAACGATATGAAACAAAACTAAACCGAAACAGAATCAAAGAAAAATTAAAACACACAAATGCTTCAACTTGCAAATAGGCCTCAAAGATTGTACTTAATTACAACCCAAGGAAAACTTCAAAATAATGCACTTGATAAAGAATTTTATCTCAAGGATTAGTTTCGCTTCACTTCAATTCCTCAAATGTGTGTGTGTAGAGCCATTCACACCTGATCACTTGTAACCCGGATGAGTTTATGCATAAAAATGAATCATATTTAATATTGAAGATGTGTGTATAAATGAACTCCATAGGCCTGCTTTTCAAGTCACTCTCCACTAATGTAGACATGCACAACACCAAGGATCAAGTAGGACTTTATTAAGCTTGTAACGTTTGGCTTGGGTGAAGGTATGATAAAGGATAATAATTTGGCTTAAATCACTCAGAAACACATAAATCATTCAAGACTATGTAAAGCTCAACCCTATAACACAACTTCATTTCAATTCACCAGGTTACTCCCCCAAACTTATTCAGAACACTCAATCTCTCATTTTGTTATTGTTTTTTTTTAACACAAAAGAAACTACACCCCCACACTTTGTTGTTTCATTTTTTTTAAGAACACTCAAGGGTATAGATCTGTTTTTCTTTTTTTTCTCTTTTTTTCTTTTTTTTTGTTAACTGCAATTCTCTTCCTCCACACTTAAACAACACATTATCCTTAATGTTTAAGTACGTGGAAGATAAGACAGATTGTTTTTTTTTTTTACAAACATAATAAAACTCACTTGCATTGCTCATGGCACAATCCAACCTCCTCTAACTTCCCAAAACCAGAACATAGCTCAAAATGTCATAGTGAATGATCTACATGCTCATAGGTAAGGGACAAACTGTTTGGAAAAAAAATTCATTTGAGGTTAGGAAATCTTTTAGTGAGTTAACAAAGAAAAAGGCTTACAAAGGCTCAAAGGGGTAACTAGGGATCAATTTCAGTCAAGGTTGGCTATTAAGGCTCAAACGGTCCAAAGATGGCCTAAATCATTTCCCCAATGTTGCACAGTCTAGGATTTCGCCTCGAGTGACCATCAAACAAGTTCTAGAATTCATTGAAATCTGAAGAAACATTTAAATTACATAAACTTTCTCTAAGTGAACAAATAACTCAGTGATAATAGCTCAGTGCTCAATGTTGCGCAAGGAATCAAAAGCAAAGCGAAAACCAATAAACATTTCAAGCACACAGATCCATGCATCATTTATCATTTTCCAAGAGTTATTCTTAATTCAATCATTATCTTATCATCGACCCACAAAATGCAAGAAAAGAGGTACGTGGCGTTGTTACACCTGAGTCAAGATTGTATATTTCAACAATCCTTAGGACCAGTAGCCCGCAGACTTAAGGTTTCCAGCCTATATACCTTTATTATGAAAGAACAAAACAAGAAACAAGACACTTCAAACAACATGAAATAAACAAACTATAGATTTATTTAGAGAGAATGCGTTTCAAGGGTTAAAGAAACCCCATATTCTGCCATTCTCAGGTTTTTCCACAATTGTTTTTTTTAAATCAAAAATGATAAAGATAAAAACACATAACAACTCTAAATTACGCAAAACTAAACTCACTCATAAAATAACAAAGTTCAACAAGTCAGCAAACAAAAACAAGTTAGTTAGAATGGGTCTAAAAAGTTTAGAAGTTAGCCTCCTTATTCAGCCATTATGGATTGAAGAGATCCAGAATGCGTTTCAAGAGAACTTGAACTTTTTAAGCCACCACTCTAAAAATTGAGATTAGAAAATATTACCTGGGGCGAAAGAAACAACCTGCAAAATCTCAAAATAAATAACATGAAAAACATCAAATAAACACAATAAAAAGAAAGCAAACAAAAACGAAGCAAACCAGCAAACAGAGATTACAGATGGAGCGTTAAATCCAGTTTACGCCTCTTATTGCCTTCTCCAAACCAATCTATCCGAGCCGTTGTTGGATCAGGCGAATAGACGAATTCTTGTAGTTTGTCAATTAACTCCCCTGCAATTGAAGCTGTAACCAAGATTTGCCTCGCCGACGGTGAGATGAAGTTTTTTTCTACAGTTTGATCAAGAAAGGACAACAAACCATCAAAAAAATTATTGACATTTAACAAACCAATTGGTTTTCGATGGATATTTAGCTGTGCCCAAGAGGTGATTTGAAATATCTCCTCTAATGTACCATAACCACCAGGCAAAGCTATAAATGCATCGGACTTAACAACCATATGTGCAATACGCTCATGCATGCTAGAGACCTGTAACTCTTCCCGATTGTATTGCCTACGATATCTCGTACAGCTAATGGTTTAGGGATAATGCCGAGAACTTTGCTCCCTCCTAGGGATGCAGCTGTCGACACACACCCCATTAACCCAAGACAACCCCCTCCATAAATCAAATGAATACCCCTCGCAGCTAATGTCCTACCAAGATCAAGAGCTGCTGTTGTAAACTCTCCATCTTTACCAAATTGCGATCCATAAAATACGCATATATTTTGGAATCGCCGAATTGGTGTTTTCTCCATTTCTACAAGTGCTCTAACCTTGTGTAAGATAATGATATATGTTAGGTAATATGCTATTCAAGTGCGAGATAGGTTATGGAATGACATATGAAAATATGCAGAATGTATATATACACACGTAAAACTCTCAAATTTTGACACATGGGGACATAATTTCGATGGGGGTTGCTCGATGCAGATTTATTACCCCAAGATTTGAAAAAAAATGAGATATGCTTTCAGCGGGGTTTGACAAAACCTACACACTTGTCTTCCACGTAAAACATGAAAAATAGAGATACACTTTCGGCGGAGGTTGACAAAACCTCCACACTTATCTCCCACGTGTACTTATGCCATAGGGTAGTCATATGGTTTGTCAAAAAGAAAACTTGAAATTAAAACAAACAAAATCAACAAACAACAACAACACAAAAACAACATTGATAATCAGATCAAACGAAATAAGAAAAAAATAAAATTCGACAACAACAACACACATTCAAATATACAAGTAGTTGTGATTGTGGCTTACATCTTCCTCTGGTTTTACGTCTAGTAACGGCTGAAACGCCTTCTATGAATCGGGGATTTGCTTCCCATTCAGTTTTCTTATAAACTGGCAAATAGGGTCGTTTTTAGTCAGATTTCCTAGACTATAACACTGCAATTCATCACGAAATTGTGTCCATAAATTAAGTAATTCACGCTGAACAAGTTTACAAGAATGTGACTCAAGAGTTAATAAAACATTATCCAGCGATTCATTACTCAAACCGTTCTTAATAAACGAAAGTTTATCTTCTCTGTTCCTAGACACAAATCCTAATGAACGACAAGTCTGGTTACAATTCCATCTAGCACATTTATAACATACCTGTAACCTTTTAGCTCTTCGCCTCTTAGCGTAGTAGCTCTTTCCTAGACCAGGCATGTATTTTGCGAGATTAATGTCCGGCTCACCGGACAATCTCACCTTGGCTTCGATAAACCATCGGATATCAGCAGGCACATTTAGGAGCATCAATGCCCAAAGTCTAGTCATCCGTACTTTATAAATTTTAAACACCGCATTTTGAGGAAGTGAAGGGAAATATTTACGAAGGTTCGATAGAAAGATATCAGCATCCATTGAAGAGAAGAAAAAGAGAGATATTACCGAAAATGTGATTGAGTCTGTTCTTCTCCAAGATATGCACGTTTCAAACCTTCGAGCAATGGTTTCAGTTCCCGTTTGGGTGTTTCCTCAAGCTGTTGCACAAAAGAATTCGAAGCACAGAATAATCAAATTAAACAAAAGGAAGGAAAAGAAAAGAGCAGAAACGAAACTAAAGACACATAAAAGAGATAACAAAACAATAGCAAACAAAAGTAAAAAACAAGTAAAAAAATAGAAAAACAAATAAGACAGATGGCAAAGAGAGATAAAACCTGATCAATTTGATGGCCTATGAAAGGATCTCCTCGAGACACAAAAATCGATCATTATTACCTCATTTTATTTTTCTTTTCTTCTTTTTTATTTATTTTTCAAAAACATTGGGTTGCCTCCCAATAAGCGCTTGGTTTAACGTCCTCAGCCCGACGTTGGTTCCATCATGGGAGGGTCTAATCTCCGCTGTGCTTCTCTAGTGGGCTTGTGATGCGTTCGAAACTAGCAAGTATACTAGTCGCACAAGTAATAAAGTGATAAGTAAGATATCGTTTCCATAAGGATTGATTCTAATTGAATTTGTTATTCGAAAGTAAAAACAGAATAAACGGGGGGTTTTTGTTGATTGATTAACTAGATAAAATATTAATGCAAGTAATGAATAACACAATGCTAAGTTAATTTGAGTAAAAATCAATGAGAGTAACCTGGTTAAAGGATCATTCTCTACCACAAGATATGGATTTGCGAATTAATCGTAGAATTGTCATCCAATTACACCATTAAAATTATCAACCGTAGATAACAACAAGCTCTGTTACCCCAATCTTTCCTTACTTTGTTGTTAAATAAAACAAGCTCTTTATTTAATCTCTATCCATTAAACAACTCAGAATACGCTCTCTAAGTTTAATTCAATGGAAGCATTACGATAAGAAAGATAGGTTGATCTAAGCAATAACCACACCAGTTCGGATTATTTAACTTAGGTTATATTCTCCAATTGCAATCTCTGATCACAATTTTTGCTACTAATATTGAATTTCAAGACATTACGGGGATAAGATTTCTAGTCTAGGCAATAGACAACAACCAGATTATATTCAGTTGGCCATTCCAAATACAATCAGTAAGCAATCATAAGCATTAGATATGGGAAAATACAGCAACTTCAATTAGAGAATTGGATAACAATTTCTTACACAATCAACTCACAAAATCCATATCAAGGGCTTTGAAATCAACCTCAACCAATTCAGATTTAGTTACACATATTCAATCAGAATAACAAATACAATACAGAGAAATTCCAGAATTGAAAAGGAAAGAAAGAACTTAGCAATTTCTTTGAAAATCTTCTTTGTAGATGAATCTTCTTGGAATTGTAGTTCCTCTTCTTTCAAAATCTTCTTTCTCCTTCAAGAACTCTAAAAAAAGGGATGAGAGAAAGCCAAAATGTAGCCTCCTCCCACTTTTTTCCCCTCTTCCAAGTTTTGAAAATAACAACCCTAAAATGTGTGTTAACATACTCTGCTACAGTAACATGCTACAGTGTTTTGTTTTTTTTTCCCCCCCCCCCCCCCCCGTATTATACATTCTATAGTGATGTGTGGAATTAAATTTCTACACTTCTCACACTGTTTTGATTACAACTTTCGGTACACTGAATGGATTCATAAACCGTAAATTTCTCCAAAAAGTAGACTTTGAGAGCTTTTCAACGGTATATGATATGTCATCGGGTTAATTGTATATCAATACAATTAAATCCGAGAAGATGGTTTGACATAGCAGAGGTAAAATGAAGGTTTTACTCCATTTTTGTGCAAGTTTGCTCCAAACTCCTCAAACATCAAACCACACAAAAACATAAAAATACCAAGGAATATAGCAAAGAAACATGGACAAATTGATATGAAAGTAATACATAAATAGACACCTATCAAATTCACCCACACTTAGACTTTGCTAGTCCTCGAGCAACTAAAATGATACGAAACAAAACTAAACCGAAACAGAATCACAGAAAAATTAAAACACACACAAATGCTTCAACTTGCAAATAGGCCTCAAAGATTGTACTTAATTATAACCCAAGGAAAACTTCAAAATATGCACTTGATCAAGAATTTTATCTCAAAGATTAGTTTCGCTTCACTTCAATTCCTCAAGTGTGTGTGTGTAGAGCCATTCGCACCTAATCACTTGTAACCCGGATGAGTTTATGCATAAAAATGAATCATATTTAATATTGAAGATGTGTGTATAAATGAACTCTATAGGCCTGCTTTTTCAAGTCACTCTCCACTA
>SNVD02003787.1:0-18846 GCA_013180625.2 Boswellia sacra
TCCTCCATAATGTAACCATTTTAAAATGCACTTTTGACATCCATTTGATATAATGTAAAATTTTTATAACATGCAAATGCACACAACATTCTAATAGATTCTAATATAGCAACCGTTGCAAAGGTTTCCTCATATCAATAACTTCTTCTTGATTGTATCCTTGAGCAACAAGTCTAGCTTGTTTCTAATAATGGTGCCATTTTCATCTACTTTATTTCTAAAAATCCATTTAGTGCCTATAATAGAATGATTTTTGGGTCGAGGGACTAATTCCCAAACTTGATTTCTCTCAAATTGATTCAATTCTTCTTGCATAGCCAAAATCCAACTTTCGTCATTTTCGGCTTCTTTAAAAGTTTTTTGTTCAAATTGAGAGACAAATGCAAAATGATTACAAAAGTTTCTAAAAGAAGATCTAGTTCTCATACCTTGTGATGGTTCACCAATAATAAGATCTTTAGGGTGAGCTTTTGCATACCTCAATTCCTTAGGTAATTCTTGGGAAGAATCATTTACTTTCTCAGGCTTTTCTTGTTGAAGTTGTAAATCATCTTGACTCTTTTCATCAAGCCTTGATTCCTTGATTTGCCTTTCTACTTCAACAATATCATCATCTAAATTCTTTGAAAAAATCACATTAGTTTCATCAAATTCAACATGCATAGATTCTTCAATAGTAAGAGTCTTTTTGTTAAAAACTCTATATGCTTTACTATGTTTGGAGTAGCCCACAAAAATTCCAACATCGGCTTTTGCATCAAATTTTCCAAGGTTATCCTTAGTGTTTAAAATAAAACATTTACATCCAAAAACTTTAAAAATCCAATGTTGGGTTTTCTTCCTTTCCAAAGTTCATAAGGAGTTTTCTTCATTAAAGCTCTAATATGGACTCTATTGATTATAAAGCATGCGGTATTAACGTCTTCGGCCCAAAAATATTTTGGCAAATTATTTTCAAGTAACATGGTCCTAGCCATTTCTTGGATAGTCCTATTTTTCCTCTCAACAACACCATTTTGATGTGGAGTTCTAGGTGCGGAAAAATTATGTTCAAAACCATTTTCACCACAAAGATTTTCAAACGCGACATTGTCTACTTCACCACCATGATCACTTCTAATGGATACAATAGAATTCCCTTTTTGATTTTGGACTCTTTTTGTAAATTTTGAAAAAGCTTGTATGGCCTCATTTTTAGTTTTCAAGAATAACACCCAAGTGAATCTTGAATAATCATCCCCAATAACAAAAACATAATACTTTCCACCGAGGCTTTGAGTTCTTGATGGTCCAAATAAATCCAAATGAAGTAATTGTAGAGGTTTATTTGTTGAAATAAATTTCTTTTGTTTAAAAGAAGTTCTCACTTGTTTTCCAAATTGACAAGCATCACAAATCTTATCCTTTTCAAATTTTATTTTTGGAAGACCATCAACTAAATCATTTTTAGAAATTTTTTGAAATTGTGTCCGTGCTAGCATGACCTAACCTTCTATGCAATAACCAAGCATCATGATTAACAATGAAACAATTTTCTACATGATCATTAACATCAATATCAATTGTATAAATATTACCACATCTATTACCAACAAATAATGTCTTATTGTTACTAACATCCTTAATCACACATCTATTAGACTCAAAAGCAACAAAATATCCCTTATTACATAATTGACTAATGTTAATCAAATCATGTTTCAAACCATAAACAAGCAAAACATCTTTAATAATAGGTGAAGAAGGGTTACCAATATCACCATGTCCGATTACCCTTTGATGAACACTTAAATATGCATGTTTAATAAGAGTTTAGTTTATCATATTGCATTAATAGTGTCATTAAATTCCTCAACTTAAGCATATTTGTAGCATTTGCATCTTTGGAATTAATTTCTCTTAATTTTGGTTTTGTTACAGGTTCGGTAAAATAGGCATAACTCTCTATTTATAGATCAGAATGGTGCAATTCTTAATGTTTTGGAAAGCTGATTTAATTGTCTACAAGATTGTATTTCACAAGCATCATCAAATTCGGGCTCCTAGTGGACCAAAATTAGGCTTGAAGTGAACCCATCTACAGTCTTGGCCCAGTCTGACCAGGCCTCCGTATTTGGACCGGATCTCTCAAAATACGTATCCAAATTGTGCAAATCAATATGTTCTAGAAAGCTGAGAGAAATATCTACAACTTTCATGAGACATGTGATTAAAATTCACAATATTTCGATGTCAAAATTGATGGTCAAAGTCGGTGCCTAATGATCCCAATTGTCACAGATATTTACAACTAATATTTGACAATTATGCCCTTGTAATTTGACAAGTTTGCCCCTGGATGTATCTATAAATAGAGGTGCCTTGTGACCCATTAGGGCATCTTGGCCTTGGCTGGAACCTTTTGGCTTTGGCTAGGATCTTGTATTGTGTTTTGTGTGTTTATGTTATTAATGAATTTCCTTTTTCTTACATTTTATTTTCTTTCTATTATAATGTTCTTCTAATTTCTCTTTTGCTAAGGTGAAAGGGTGAAACCCTTGATATGAGAATAAGGGTTCTCTAATCCTTAATATGTGCTTAATAATCTTAATCTTATAATGTTTATTCAATATGATTTATATATAAGTTCTTAATCAATCTTGACACCACTCGTAAAGTGGAGGTCTTGATCCAGGTTGTGGCAGACAAAAATTCCTTGGCACATCAAATGCTATGGATCCTTTCCTGATGAATGTATTGTTCCTTTGGGACCTTAACACCACCGACCGAATCTTTTAGGAACCTTGAAATTTTGTTTGTAGACATATGGTGGCAGGCACATTTGGATGCTTGAACCCATATTACCAAGAATGGTATAAACACTTATTGGTAATGAAACAAATAATATTCATAATAAACTAAAAAAATGGATATACGGGGGTTATCCATATATTATGATAAACTAGAATCAGGGCGGATAAGGGACATCCCTAGCCTTGGGGCGCATATACATTGTATATAATGTTAGTCAATGGATAGGGGAGGAATAGAGGTTATTATAGATAAAGGGGTGAAGTTGTTTATGAATTTTTTATTTTATTTACTATGGTAGGTTCTACCACCTTATGAAATTGTTCTTTAATTTACTATGGTTGGATATACCACCTATTTCTATGGATGGTTTTACCCCCTCTTGGTTTTTATTTTATATTTGAATGGTCGGTAATCCCGCCTACCATCTTACATATTTATTGATATTATCTTGTCATTTCTTTGAATTATTCATATCATATTTGCTTATCTTATAATTTGTAACGCTAAAATTCCCTTCCTCGTGGATCGACCTCGGTCTCACCGGGATTATTACTTCGACACTCCTATACTTGGGAGACAATCCTTTTTCGGATGTGTCACCCTTCCTTTGGCATTATCACCGAAGGTCACATATCCTCCTTTCTTCATGATTAATCTTGAAAATTTGGAGGCATCTCCGGTCATATGCCTTGAGCATCCACTATCTAAGTACCACTTGTGTTTGCCACTCCTTTGTCTCTACAATCAACATTCAATGAGTAACTTTTTGGTACCCAAAAGTTCTTGGGTCCTTGGGGGTTAGTTATGATACTTTTTGGAACCTATTTTTGTTTCAAATTAGGATTTCTTTTAATGGAGCAAGAATGCATATTGTGTCCTTTTCTTCCACAATAAGTACATGAATGATTAGGATTATTCCTAAAAGATGCATGAGCAAAATAATTTTTAAAATACTTTTGATTTTTATGAGTTTTATATCCTAAGCTTCTTTAAATATAAAAATATTAATATTTTTTTTAATTTAAATTTAATATAAAATTAATAAAAATAAAAATTAATAATTCCAAACACACCTTTGGTTTGTAACATAGAATTCAAATTTTTTGTGCTTTTTGTAAAACTATCAACAATATTTCTTAAGTCATTATTTTCCTTTTTCAAAATAGCATTTTGTTTCTCCAATTTATCAAAATCCTTTGTTTTAAAATGTCATTTTCAGTTTTTAATAAATGTATTTGACTTTCCAAACTTTCAAAATCTTTTTGCTTTAAAATTTCATTTTCATTTTCTAAAGCTTCATTTATTTCTACCAACTCTTCTATTTGAGATAACATGATTTTTGACTTCTTTTTGAAAGCATTGATTTTTGAGTTTTTCTTATCAATTTGCACATGTAAATTTTGGAATGCTTCAAGTAATTCATCATATGAAAGCTTAGGATCATAGTTTAGAATACTTACCTCATCGTCACTTAAAGCCATGAAGCACATGTTTGCCACTTCGCAATCTTCTTCTTCGGTAGAGCTAGCTTCACTATCATCCCAATTTGTGGCTTTCATTGCTTTGGATTTCTTGTTTTGACTCTTGAAGTAAGGACAATCCATCTTTATATGTCCCGGTTTCTTGCCCTCATAGCAAATAACATGATCATTTTTCTTATCTTGCTTTGAGCTTTGCCCTTTGTACTCCCTTCTAGAGTTCTTCTTGAATCCTTTGTTTGGTTTCTTCTAATCATCCTTTTTAGCTTTCTTGTGATGAATGCAAGATCTTCATCATCTCCTTCATCGTTGGACTCATCTTCTTCTTTTGTTGAAGATTTGAAAGCGATATTTTTCTTTTTCTTGAAATCTTCTTCATTCTCCTTCAAGGTGATTTCATGAGTCATGAGAGAACCCATAAGTTCTTCTAATGGTAGTTTGGTGAGGCCCTTTGCTTCTTGAATTGCCGTCACTTTTGGCTCCCAAGATTTTGGTAGACACCTAAGAATCTTTCTCACCATTTCAACATTAGAATAAGATTTACCAAGAGATTTCAAACTAGTAATAATATCCGTAAATCTAGTAAACATTGCAGAAATTGATTCATCCGATTTCATCTTAAAAAGCTCATAACTATGAACTAGCATACTAATTTTAGATTCTTTAACTTGACTAGTTCCTTCATGAGTTACTTCAAGTGTGTGCCATATTTCTTGTGCCTTAGAACAAGTAGATATTCTATTAAACTCATTTCTATCTAGAGCACAATACAACACATTCATAGCTTTAGCATTCAAACTCAATTTCTTTTTATCATCTTCACTAAACTCTTTAGGTTCTTTAAGCATGCTTTCTCCATTTTCAATTTTGGTAGGAACAAAGGTCCTTCCAAAACAATAGACCATAAATCATAATCAAAAGATTTCAAGAAAATACTCATTCTAGTTTTCCAATAAGAGTAATCACTTCCATTAAAAATGGAGGTCTAGAGATAGAAAGTCCCTCAACATATGAAGTTGAATTAAAAGTTGTCATAGCTCAACAATCGATTAAGATTTAAAAAATTGAGCAACCTTGCTCTGATACCACTTGTTGACTCAGGTATGGCAACCCAAGAGGGGGGGTGAATTGGATTTTTATTTATAAAAACGGATTTAGAAAACTTTTCTTGAAAGATCAAAATTATTTAACTCTTTCTTTGAGAATAAAGGTGAAGAAGATGAAAATAGAATGCAATCAAGAGAATAGAAATGAAGAACAATCACAAGTGCAAGTTAATGTAAAGAGATAGGGATAGAGAGAGTGCAAACTCAATTACGTGGTTCGGCAAACCTTGCCTACGTCCACGGGCTCCTAGCTCCACGAGCTAAGCTTTCCACTAAGTTGTAGAAATCTTTACAACTTGCTTGATGAACAACCTCACCAAGACTTTTTCTTTCAACTCTTGATAACACCACACCAAGAGTTCTTCTTGATGAACAACTCACCAAGGAAAGAGTCTCTCCAGGATTCTTTTATCCTTTACCGAAGATCTCACTCCTCACACACTATAAAACAAAGAAAAGTTTTTACAACAAAAGTACAACTCTTGCAAAGAGTAGATAAAGAATATAAAAGCTCTATAACTTGATATTTCTCTTGCTTTTTTGCTTGATAAAATGCTTCTCTTTCACTTGTGATGCATGGAGAATGGCTCCTTTTATGGCAAATGAGATGAACTTAATCAAGTGAAGACACCATCTCCAAATTTTCTGCCCACCATAAAAACGTAATCTTGTCTGCCATTTTTGTCAGTTCCGTTTGAAATTTGAAATCTGTAAACATAAAGATCTGCACATTGAATAAGCTTTCAAACGCTTAGAATCAAGTCATTCGGATATCTATATCTCAAGATATGGTCAAAACACCATTCGGTCTCATGTGACTTGATTTTTCCTCCATGTGTCAGTCCACCGACTTGAATGATAATTCTGTCAGCCTTTCGTTTGAAATTTGAATTTCTTCAAAACATAAAAGATCTTCATATTTGAATAGCTTTCCAAAACATTAAGAATCAAAGAATTTGGATATCTCTAGCTCAAGATATGGCCAAAACACCATTTGGTGCTCATGTGAGTTGATTTTTCTTCTCTGTGTCAGTCCACCGAATTGCATGTCAATTATGTCAGCCTTCCATTTGAAATTTGAATTTCTTCAAAACATATGAAAATATGCCCCATTAAGTCACTTTTAATGCCATAAGAATCAAGTCATTTTGATTTTTCTAGCTCAAGATATGTCCAAAAGAGTATTCGGTGCTCATGTCAGCTGCTTCCATTTGTCTTTCAACTTGCATGATGATTTGGATGATCTTACACTTAAAATTTGAATTTCTTTAAAACATATGAAATGTTATAAATTGAGTAAGCTTTCCAAAGGCTTAGGAATCATGTATTGGGCATTTGTAGAGAAATATATGACCAATTGATTAAACATTGCTCATGTGTCACATTCCTTGAATCAAACCTTGTACTTAAACTTTGGTGCCTTTAACATGTAGTCTTCTCCTTAGCTTCAACACTTCATTTTAATAAGCCTTTTCTTGATTTGACAATTATTTCAATGATATTACTCTTGCACATAAATAAACATGTTAGTAAATCACAATTAATCAATGTGTATTGTTATCATCAAAATTATCATGTAGCCTTAGGGCTAACAGTATCTACTTTGAAGAAGGAACTCCCTTGAAGAAGGCAACTTCCTCGAATAACACATCCACCTTGAAGAAGGAATTTCCCTCGAAGAAGGCATCTTTCTCGAAGAAGGCATCTACTTTCAAGAAGGAATCTCCCTCGAAGAAGGTATCTACTTTGAAGAAGGAATCTCCCTCGAAGAAGGCATCTATAATGAAGAAGACGTACACCTTGAAAAGACATCTCTTTTGTTTCACCATGAAGAAGGAATTTGAATTCTACCCTACAAAAGGAATTTTGAAGAAGGAATTTGAATTCTACCTTACACAAGGACTTTTGAAGAAGAAATTTGAAGGTCACCTTAAAGAAGTTGAAAAAAAAGAAAAAGATTCATAGACAAATAGTTCGAAGGGTAAAGGGAAGAGAGAGAAGAGAGAGAGAGAGAAAAAGAGAAAAAAGAAAGAGAGAAGACAGAGGAATAGAAAGAGAAAAGAGAAAAAGAAAAAAAAGAAAAAAAGAAAGAGAAGAGTGAGAAAGAAGGAAAAAGAAGAATTCTTCATCAATCCTAAGATGCTGAAAGAATTTTGAGCAGAATCAGTGACAAGCACCAGGCCATGTCAATAGTTTAGCAACTCACAAGGAAAGAGAAAGTAACATCAGTCAATAGAATCTTCAATTAGAATCATATGGAAGAATTCCTCCAAATATTAGAAAGTGATTTGTTGAAGAACACATTGAAAAAGTTAAAATTTAAATTGATTGTACATCATTAAGAAATGTTTGAATCTTACAAGAACTTTCGAAGACAAGGGACAAATCCCCAATGAGTTAGTTGATGAACAACATGAATACAAGAAAGAAGAACTCAAGATATTTCCCTAGTGGGCCAGAAGGAATCGAGAATAGAAGCAAGAATGCTCGAAAGAAGGGCATGAAACCCAATGAATACAAAGACAGAAAGAAGCATGAAGAATACTTAGAAGAGGGGCATAAAGCCTAGCGAATGCAAAGTCTGAAAAGACCAAAAAAGAATAAAGAATACTTACCCGAAGACACAAAGAATGAGAAGGTCTAAAGATGGCGAGTTAGTGCATGACAGAATTTTTTCTAGTGGGCATGCATTGGAAGGAAACCCTAAGAAGTAGGTGCACATAAGAGTGTTTTAAGCCCTTGAAATAGGCATAAGTCCTAAGAAGAGGTGCACTGAAGAGTGTTGAAAACCTTAAGAAGTAGGTACACTTAAGAGTGTTTTAAGCCCTTAGAATAGGCACAAGCCCTAAGGAAAGGTGCACTGAAGAGTGTTGAAAACCCTAAAAAGTAGGTACACTTAAGAGTATTTGAAGTCCTTAGAATAGGCACACTGAAGAGTGTTACTAAACCCTAAGAAAAAGGTGCATTGAAGAGTGTTAGAAACCTTAAGAAGTAGGTGCACTGAAGAGTGTTTTATCATAGCATCATAAGAATGCTTTCTAGCCCTTGAATGGGCACTTCCACCTTTAGATGGCAACATCTGCCTTTGAATGGGAACACTTCCCTTAGACAGGCACGTCCACCCTCAAATGGGGCACATCCACCCTTAGAAAAGATCATATGCCCTTGAATGTGCACACTCGCCTTAGACAAGCACGTTCACCCTTGAATAGGCGCCTCTGCCCTTAGATGGGCACATCCATCCTTGAAGGGGCACACTGGCCTTAGATAGGCATGTCAGCCCTTGAATGGGCACACTCGCCTTAGATAGGCACGTTACCCCTTGGGTGGGCACTTAAGCCCGTGAATGAGCACACTCGCCTTAAATAGGCATGTCAGCGCTTGAATTGGCACGCTCGCTTTAAATAGGCAAGTTCATCCTTAGATTGGCACATCCACCCTTGAATTTGCACACTCACCTTAGATAGGCACATCCGCCCTTAGATAGGTACATTAACACTTGAATAGGTGCACCTTTTTGTGGGAATAGAAAAAGGGAGAGAGATGATGAGGAAGTCTGATAGAAGGCAGATGAAGTCGAATATGTTGAAAGACGAAGTAAGAATACTTTGTCGACTTTTGTGTCTAACAAACCTCTCCAAAGTAGGGTGTAAGCTCTAGACACTGAATTTTTTAGGCTCAATGAAGGAATGAAGATGAATGTCGAGCATTGAAAATTATCGAAATACCCTTGAAGATCAAGAAGAGAAGGGTGAGAAGAAGTTGGTGAAGAGTCTCGAAAACTGACACATGACTTTGAAAATTCATAGAAATTAATCCAAGAGGAATGTAATGATGACTCATGCACCTTTATGAAGCTACGGATATCTCGTTTTCATAGAAATTTACGGATTATGAATCAGAGTTGAAGTCAAAAAGTTATAAGCAATTGAATAGACAAAGGTCAAAAGGGACTGCATTGCAAAATTGTAAAATAGGAAAGGCCAAAAAGAGTACACTGTTCACTATATACTGTTCACGTGTTACTATTCACATGTTACTCACATTGGTTATTTATCACTTTTTCACTCCAAGGAAAGCCTATATAAGTACACTTCAGGCACATTTCTCAACGCATCCAGAAATCCTCTCTCTCTCCCTCTAGGACACACTTGTGAGAATTCCAGGTGTCTTTTCTAGTTTAATATTTTTCGAGCATTTTATATTTTGCTCTAAACTGATAAAAGGTGCGTCCTGAGAGCAGTTTTCGCTTCTCCCTCATATTTTCTTCTTTATTTTTCTTGCTTAGAATTTAACATGTTTAGGTTTATTTTTATGCCTAGAATAAGTATGTTTAGGATTTATTTTGATACTTAGAAGCATGTTTAGGGTTTTATAAATTGTCTAACCCTTATTTGTTTTTTAAGATGGATAAGCATGTCAAGGTAAGTCCGCTATCTTTCCTTTTTTAGAATCATGCTTATGAATTTAATTTCTTTGCGAATGCTTAGAAATATGTCTAGGAGTACTTGTTTAGAATCATGCTTAAGAGCACATGATTAGAATCATACTAGAAAAATTTACTTGCTTTGATGAATGCTAGGAAATAGCATAGAATAGGTAAGAATTACCGTTTTGCCCTTGAATGTCTTGTTTGAGTTAGAATAGCTATGATTGATTTCAATTATTTGAATCAGGCCAGAAATGTCATGTTTAAGCTAGAATATGCCATGAATGACATGTTAGACTAGAAATGTCATGATAAATGATGTGAATTATGCTAGAATAAGCAATAAGGTTAGAATGCCATGATATTAAATTATGGCTTTGTTTGATTTTATTGTTGATACATGTATGAACGTTTATTTATTAATAAGTGTAATTGTGTGATGCCATGAAGTGGTGGTGGAGTCACATTGATGGTGAGGGAGCATCACTTAGAGTAAATATTCAAATATATGAATGTATGAAATATTTTATTTTATTGTTGAATAATAAATGTTGTAATCCTCTTCCCTTCCCCCATTTTTGATGAAAATATAATATTTTCTCCTCCCTCTTTCTATGTATGAATATATAACTGTTATTGATTGAATAATCACCCGATATGCTTAATGAAGATAAAAAATGAGAATGTGTGCATAAAATGAACAATGCTAAGTGGACTAAGCAACAACACGAGTTATTCCTATTTGGTATTTCCCAACTGGAGGCCAAATTTATATCTGGGTGGGTCAAAAGACTCGTACCTAACTTCCTGAACCCATCTCTGAAGAGATAAGGGTAGTTTAGGTTCCAAAGCGAGGGATCGGATTGCCCCATTCATTACCAATTGAATAATTGGGTGGCGACACCTTTCTCCATACGTGCCCATGGCTTGTCTGTGTTCCCTTAAGTCTCGAAAGAGGCTTTCACACAGTGTCGTGATCACAAATGCTCTAGCAGGATGAAAGCCCCGTTCAGAGGTATTTTATGTAAACGTTACCTAGGAGTCTACATACATATAAACACCCTCAATCCTTTAATTTATTACAAACCACCTACACATGCACACGCACAATAACATATATATATTATAAATACATTAAGGTTATAACTGCTTACAAGGTCAGATGTTATAGTAATGACAAATAATTAAAAAATAAAACTCTATTACGCACCCTGAAATTTGAACTTAATACACAGTTTGCTATATACAATACAAAATAACATCATTATGTTCAATAAAAATGTTGCATGAATTGAACAATCATGTTACAAAATTTGAAGTCATCAATTATTATGTCGTGCACTAGCAGCACGGTCAAGTAGGACTAGGTTGCAACATATTTCTCGATTATGACCTGAGCCCTCGTAATGGTCGCAACTTCGTAACGAGCTTGACTCTCCCTACGATGGGATCTGATTTCTCCTAGGTCTTCCAGCTGGCCTCCTTATTACTGATGGGAGGACGACTCTACTTCTAACCTCATTTAGAGCCACCCAATCCTCACTGACACCAACTGGTACAACAGGTAAGGCATATGCATAAAGGTTGCATTCGTTTGTATACCGATGAGCATAATTATCATGGAACGTGAGTAAGCTCGTATGCTTGCAAACGGCTAATGCATGTGCACAAACAATTGGTTGAGATCAAACACTTTACACGTACAAGTTCGGGCATGCATGTCATCAATGTTGACACGTTCATTACCGTAGAACTCATACGTGGTTAGATATATGCTGCTAACTCTCATCTGATCACCTTCTTCTAGATGATCCTTCATCAACTTGTCAGCCCATGGAGTGAGATGTAATTTTGAGTTGGCAAATATTTCCTTTCGTGCATTGAACCATTTTTGAATATTTGCTCGATAATAATCTGCTAATAGTGTAATAGGGAGGAAATGAAACTGTCTCAAGCAACTATTCATTAACTCGGTACTATTATTGTCATTATATTATAACGTCAGCTTGGGAATTGTGAACGTGCCCAGTTCTCCACACCTATCTCTCGAAGAAATGCCGCAGCTAGGGGCATATATGATTCGATCATGCACATGGTAGTTGAAATCAGTGAGATGATAAGTCTTCGCAGCTTTGGTGAACATGTCTACCAAAGTCTTATCTTTAAACCTTGCCTTCAAGTTTCCCTTTAGGTGATGGGTGCATAGGCCATGAAGTGCCCTAGGGAAAACATCATAAACAGCTCTTTCAATACCAGAATGGCAGTCTGAAATGAACACTAAATCTGGGACATTATGGACAATCTGATCACACAATTGACTCATGAACCAATTCCACAATTTGTCATTTTCCAAATGTCTAATTATGAATGCCAATGGAAATATTTACTTATTTCTGTCCATACATGATGCCAAAAACATGGTACCTCTATATTTTCCCTTCAAATGAGACCTATCAATTGCGACAACGGACCTAATTGAATTTGCAAACCCAGTAATAGAAGCCCCCAAACTCATAAAAAAGTACTTGAAGTCATCATTAGCATGAGTTTCAAAAACGGTTCTTATCCTGGGATTTGCTTTCTCAACCATGTAAATATACTGAGGGAGAAGTGTAAATGATTCCTCATAAGATCCATGCAGTTCCTCCAACGCTGCTTCTTTTGCCCTCCATGCCTTATGGTATATGATAGTAACACCTAATGCTTCTTGAATACCACACATAATGTCCCTAGACCGATAAATCCTCGATGCCTGAATGAATTTGGACTTTATGTGTTTCCCAATAATAGTAGATGTTGCTTATTTGTGATTTAGGTGGAGCCCAGCTCTCGAACATGTGTGCTGGTTGTTAAATTTTTGCACCTCGAAGAAATAGGAATCTACTACCTTGGTTGCCTGTATCTGCCACTTACAATTTTCAACATGGCATACAGTTTCAGACCTTTTGAGTTGGATTTTGTCACCTTAAACTGAAAGTTGCGTCGTAATGCCAAATTTGATAACTTTTTACGAAGCTCGATTTTACTATTAATCATCCACCTAAATGTGTTTGCCCAATTGTCATTGGTTAGAGGACAGATATTGGCATCATGTGCCATAAAACCCGTTGCTAGCTCTAGCTCTTCTACTGCAGATGTTCAAGGAGGAATTGATTGAATAGAAGTAGGAAAGGTCATAGGCACCTCTTGGTTCAAATCATTATGAAACTCTGTGGCCCCATTTTCACTTCCATCATAGTCATTACCATCTAACTTGTCATTCCAGTGATCGCCAACTTCAAAACCATAATACACATTATCTTCATCATCACAATCATCATCGTCATCATCATCGTCATCACCATTGTCATCCCCATCATTGCCAACCCATGAACACCATTAGTTTCAACATTAACCAAGCTCTCAAATTCTCTAAAGCTATCAAGTTGTCTAAGTAAGGTCAATGGCAATGACTAGTTTAATCCAACTTCTCCTACAAAACTAGCTAACCGCTCCTCTACATGCCCAGTAGATTGCTAAAACTCATGGCCAACTTCTTCATTATGACTTGATTGCACACAAGCAAGAGTGGACTCGGTTAATTGGTTGCTTCCAATACCTAAGCGAAACAAAGATGGATTTAAAGAACTCCCCCTTTTCGTCGAAGGATCAGATGGTGACCTTATGCTTTGTCGGTCCATATCTTCAAGTGTGACGATCAGTGGTGTATATGACAGTTGGTCCTCCAGACTATGTTGTATGAAAAAACATCCAAACTATGTTGTATGAAAAAACAAACATCGTTGCCAGTCTCAATAGGAGTCGAAATAGAGGACGCCTAGAAGATAATTGAACAGCTAAACTTATGGTTTTTGTACTCAAATCCCAACCCATTTCTCAACTTAAACATTCAACCAACTCATTGTAAATAGTACACCTAGGAATTATCAATAGCTTAGACTTCCCTTCCATATACATACAACCTCCATTCTTTTGCATCTTCCACGAACCATTATACATCATCAAAATTCGCAAAGTTTCCATTTTGCATGTAAAAGACATGTCAAAATTCATCCTTGAATCAAAATATTATTCAAACACTGCATAAAAGTGAAGAAAATTGAAATTCTACAACTATGCTTGACGACACTCGATGAGGCTTGATAAAATCACTCGACAACTCAACAGACAAACTCGACACTCGACATTTATCTCTAAACTCGACTAAGCTCGACAAAATTTTGCGCATCTAGACACAAGATAAATAGATAGGCTCGACGCAATGCTTGTATGCTACACATAGTATCGGCCTATGTCAAGAGAGTGACCGACAACATAACTCGATGCTCGACGTCTATCAATCCTCTGTCGAGCGTCATCTTCCTCATCCAGCATGCCCTATTTTTTCTTACAAATTGTTGTTTTCCATTGCTTTCTTTGCAACTAAAGCATTAAAGACACTTCTCCTAAACTCACTAATGTATTTTCTAAGCTCATTCCGTCTCATTAGCTAGAAAACATAAATACAAAATTAAGAGCTTCAAAAAATACAAAAAAAGAGTCCATGTATATAGAAAGGTGTCTTACTTATCTTTACTCAGATCTTTAATGTGCTCACAACAATGATAAAGACATTGAGATTTTAACAAAAATAGGGTGTTGTGGAGGAGTTTTGCAAGAGATTTGAGAAGAAATGGATATACAGTGGCCTTTGTCTCATTTGTCTTATTTTTTATATTAAAGACATTTACATAATTTTGACATCAAAAGGTCCATAATGGTTTGCAAATTTTTCAGGGGTGGGTTATTTTTGCAATAGGCCCCTAAATTTAGGCCATTTTTTGAATTTTCTCATTCAATAAATTAACAATAGATTCTAAACCTATCGAACGACAAGCTAATTTCCCTCCTTTGATGCAATGGCAAATTGACAACTTCTGATGTCATTTCATTATTGATGTATATTTGAAGTTTAACTTCAAATGCACTTTATTCAAATTTCTCTAGGATTCAGAAAGTTTGCAAACATAAGCACTAAATATCCATGGAGCCCACAAAGAGAAAACTATAGAACCTTGCACGCGTGGAATCAATCTCATGTATATTGATTCGAATGTAAATTACTTTTTCCAATTATCATCTAAGAGTTGTTGCCTTAGCCTTTGCCCTGAACATTTATCATCGAAGCTTCTACATCTTTCTTAGAGTGTACATGTATGAGAAAAAGTTAGAAATATAATACAACAATCCAATTTTTGGTACAATAACCTTAAAAATGGCTCAATTGCAAAGCCATTTGACTCTACTAAGTAGCTCAAGATTAACTTATTTGAGTTAAATAATTTCATTTTTTTAGAATGTTATTCTACTTTGAATTTGACTATCTCTTCTAACAATCCCAATCATTATGTACAATAAAATTTCTAATGTTTTGTGTTTTCATATTTTAAAATAATTATAAAAATAAACATTTTTTCTATTTAAAAATAATAAAAAAATTACTTCATCTCATAAGAAAAATCCTACTAATTCGAATCACATCCTTTAACCTTCGTCTTCTCAGATTTTTTTCTCTTTATCTTCTTCTTTAACTTGCCATGCGAATAATAGGTGTTTCTAATTCAACATGCTCCAAGCATGAAGTTTCATGTCTCCTAACTCAAAACTCTCAAGTTGCTTAGCTAGAAAGGACAAATAAACTTAATAAACAACCTTATTTAGCCTTCCCTTTTCAAAATTTGGTATAAACTGTAAGATCTGGAAGTTGTTATGCGCAATATAACAATAAATTGTAATATAAAATGGCATAGGAGAATTTTACGTGATTTGGTTGTAAAACCTACATCCACAGATAGCTTAGAGCTGCAATTCACTAAGTTTTTGTTTGTACAATCTTTAGGATCATTTACAGTGTTGTCTCACTCTCACACACTGACCTAATCTTTGTAAAACAAAATCCCGCTAAGATCTTAAACTCTAGTGACACTGCTCACTCTCTGTCGCTAACAACTTAACAACACACTGTTAAGTAAAATATAACCACGATGTCTGATACTGAATTACATAAACACTAAACTCACAAGTTCTCTCGAGTTTATACTAACTCAATCAGACCTAATCACTATTTATGCACAAACACAACCTCTCATACATGAATAAAACAACATCAAAGAAGCACTCCAATTTTGTATTGAACCTCTCCTTCAGTAATTCTTGAAATGCTATGACATACACACCTATATAAGTTATGTAATATAACGTTATACATAGTGTGATACCCGATTGTGCTATCTCTCCAAAATCTTGTAGAATCTTAATCAAACCCAATCAGGATAAAGGACCATAATTTAAGAAGTGATATAAGAAATCTCCTAAATGGAATAGGACACAAATAAATATACTTCTAATTCAGCTAGGATACATTAATAATGTCCTAATTAAAAGAGATTTTCAATATGAATCAAATTCTTCCTAATATAAACTTTTAGAAATAGTAAAATAAGAAACAATATAATATCTTGTTTTAATTACAAGTTGTCCAAAATAATTTGTGCATAACACATGCTTAAGTGTCACGATTTTGACACCAATAATCTCCCCCTTTTTGGCAACTTGTGATGAAAACAACAACCTGTTTTTGACCAAAAAATAGCACACTAAGATAAGTCTAAAGCAACTATAAGCAATCATAAGCTATCTAATAGAAAATGTCATACTAAAAGAAATAACAACTTTTCGATTATAAACCATATAACATAATAAGTCATAACAGAAGAATGTAAATGACCTCCAAAACACAAAGCAAAGTCAATTTGACAAACCTATTAAACAACACACAAGCAAAGTTATATGCATTAGCATAACCAGAGCTAAAATTGAAAGGCAACAAACAAAGAAATAAACAAATCAAATATGCAGGTAAAAACATAAAACACAGTAAAGTAAATCCTACAAAACATAAGTCATAATGTAGTTCAAATTCAAATATAAAGACACTCCCCTTTACTTACTTCCATTGAGTTGAGACAATCATAAACAAAACAAACTATACACAAACAAAAAATCAGAATTCAGAAACCTCTTCTCCCCCTTAGTTTCAAAACAAGTTCCAAAAAAAAATTAATGATGTCGAGCAGATTTGCGAGGAGAAGGTGAAGAGAAACGCCCATGTCTTTCTTGGTACTGGCAGCCGTAGTCTAAAACTTTTTTTGGTGTTGGATGGAGTACGTGGCTCACAAGTTGCGAGAGTATCTTGCTGCTTAGATGTGTCAGTGGTGGAAGCGGTAACTTCAGCCATAATTCGTCTTATCTCTCTTGCTCAATTTTCAGCACTGGTTTTTGTGTTATGGGAAATCTCTGAAATGGATTCAGCTGCAATAGTTGATGGAATCTCCTTTGCTGGTTGCTCTGGTGCAAGAGCTAGGTCATGTGAATGCTCTACATCATGTGGGGATGACTGCGGTAGTGTAGAGACAGGTGGTTCTGCTGAAGGAACTGGTTCATTGTCATATTCTTCTTCAAGAGTTGGTGAAGGTTGTGGTATAGCTAGTTCTTCTAGAGCTAACTCATCTAACAAAGATTCATCCTACAGTTCAGACACTGCTACTGTAACTTGCTTCTTCTTCTTGTTAGATTTCTGCTTCACCACTTTGACCTTTTTCTTGATCTTCAATCTTGTTCCTTTAGCTTTTTGCTTTGATTTCTTTTGCTTCTTGTTCTTTTGTACTGTCATGTCTGTCTCAACAGTAGGTTGTTTAGCTTGATCCTCTTCTTGCATTTGCTCTGCTGAATGCTCTTGCACCACATTTTTAGTTTCCATAGGTGGTTGGTCTTCTGCAACAATAGATTTTCCAGCAAGTTTAGTCTCTAATTCATATTGTTTTACTTTGATGTCCTTAATATCCTGCACAATATCAAATAAAGTAGAATTTATCAGAGTAAGCTACTCTTCCACATTGGTCATAGGATTGTTTCTAGCGCTTCTTGGCTTTGGTTCTAAGGCAGGCAAATCAGATTTGTCATGCAATTGGTGCAAAAATCCTTTCATGGTGGATTTTGACAAAATTTTAGTGTTCTCTCTTGGGCTAATGGGCACACCATTTTGAGCTAAATGACCTTAAATCAAACAAAGAAATACAAGCAAAAGATAGCCTGATTTATATGGTGCAATTTGGACAATCATCCTATAAATCCATAAACCTAAATTGATTGGTTTATTTGTGCCCAAACAGAATAGAAATTTCACTTTATCTCCCCTGACTTGATTTTGATGTGAGGAAGGGAACCAATTAAACTTTACAACTTCCTCTTGATGTATACTTCAAAAAATTTTGCTTGACATCTATGGTAAGAAATTTGTTGAATTTGGGCTTGATTTTTTCCTTCATTTGCCCAACAAGGACGGTCTCATTTTCACTCATTGTAGGATCAATCAGGATCTCTGCATGTTGCTGTGGTGATTGAGATGACTGAGAGTTGTCGTTGTTGTTGTGACCAGAGTCGCTTGAAGATGATTTTGCACTTGTGGTCTTTTCAGATTCAGATAAAGGTGCCATTGTTAGGGTTTAAGTTCTGCAAGAGTTTCTAAAACAGAAAGAGGCCAGACGAGAGAGAGAATGGATGGTAGCATGCTAACCGACTTTGATATAAACTAAATAGCCCTAACCATGTTTGTGATATACTTGGAAAGAAATTGAGTTTTAATCTTATTCGATTTCCTATAAAATTTCAAATTTTAATTTCTTTTCCAAAACAAACTCATTAATATCATTAATGAGATAAATTCAAAAATTTGATTTCTATTAAAATAAGGAATTTTAATAGAGTTAGGATTCTCGCCACTAAAGTATCTCCCTCTCAATCTAATAAAGCGGACATGGCATTTTGACATATGGACACACAAGAAAGTCAAATTTCAGTTAGGCTTAACTAGCATCGTATGATATAAAAAACATAACAGAAACCAATTATATTAAACATAACAATAATATCTGAACATCATATGAATCATTATAAGGAAGCATATTTCAGAGCTGTTTTACAATCAATATATGAAAGAAGT